>OZ010581.1:1787500-1855000 GCA_963932145.1 Acanthosepion lycidas | reverse complement strand
AAAATAAGAAAAACTGAAATAAATTACCTTGTTCCGCAATCCCTTTACTCAAGCATGCTAAGTAGGTTATGCGTCGTTTTTCTCTTTCCTTCTTGCCTTCAATTTGCCCTGTGAGTATCAGATTTTCCAAACCCTCTTTCCACATTATGTTCTCTAAAAAGTTTAATTGTTTCTTCCTAATGTTAAGTATGTTTACAGTTTATTTCTATTTTCTCTAAAAGTTCGTCATTGCTCATATGTTCGGTCGATGTCATCCTTAGCATCCATCTGTAGAACCACATTTATGTTGCTTCAAGTCTCTTCTCCATCTATAACATGATTCTCCAACATTCACTGCTATTATAGAAGGATTGATACTACATAACAGTTCACTACTCCTTTCTTTGTTCTTAATGAAGTTTTTGTGTTTCTTAATACTTTGCTTAGTATTTGGAATGCATCTTTGCTTACCTACCGGACGAAATATAGGATTTTGTTAAAAATTACTTGAATATTACCGGATACAACAAACAAATGACAAAAACTGTAAATATATCTCGGTCAAATCGATGTGGCAAAAACACTGAAGATATGGATCTGAGACTGAATTAATCATTGTTTAATCATGCAATTATTTTCATCCTCTGAAAACATTTGAGGCTAGGTTTTCAAATAATGAAAATTCTTCAAGAAAAATAAAAATATGTTTAAGAATCCATTTTTAATGTTATCCCTTATGTTAGTGTTTGGTCGCCTCTTTGACAATGGACTGACCATCTTTTTGTTGGTTACTTGTATTGTGGGACCACCTATTTTAACGAACGATATGCCCTCAGATCAGGGTTAAATCAATTCGGTATGGGTCTATGTCTCAGATTTTTTTCTACTTCATCCCCTATCTCGCCTTTCCCCTCATACACATGTTCTCGATTGATCTACGGACGGTTAGCCTCTGAAGGTTAACCATTATGTACAGAACCATACTGTAAGGCAATGGTATTCACTCTCCAGAAAGAGATGGGACGACATAACATAACCGACGTTGCTCTGAAGCTACAAAATTATGACAGTATCATCGAGGGTAACTGCATGTGGTCCGTGCAAAATCAACTATCGTTTCTACTTTTAACTTTGACACTTTGAAGAAACTCCGAGTTGCCCTGCCTGGTAGCTTGAACACAGTGAGTCTTTTCATCTCCTGTCAGAGAAATATGTAAATGAGTTGCCCTATGGAGATTTTCAGAAGAGTGGCATGTTAACAAATGACAACGTTAATATATATATATATATATATATATATATATATATATATGTATATATATATATGTGTGTGTGTGTGTGTCTGTGTGTGTGTGTGTGTGTAAAATGTGTGTGTGTGAAGCAAGTCTATAAATCAGAAGTTTAATGATGAAAAGGAATTTATATATACACGCACAAATTCCAGCACGTACACGCACACACACACGCGCGCGCGCACACACGCGCGCGCACACACACGCGCGCGCACACACACACATACACACACACACACACACACACACACACACATATATATATATATATATATATATATATATATATATATATATATATATATATATAGTTAATGCCAAGATGTTCAGCATTCTTTGAAAAAATGTTTTATGTCATTATCAAATTATTTTCCAATTTTTTGACACTTTCAAATTATTACAAACACTGACAATGTAAGGCGAGTATTATAGTCGAAACCAAAATATCTTCGGAAGGTGACATGTCTGTAGTGTAAACTGCATAAGCCAAATCTGCCCATCCATGATCGTTTGCTACAAAAAAGGGGGACTGTCATTCAGTAAAATCATTTGAACGGATCACTAAAATATTTTCTCTTCCATCACCTGAGAAAACACCAGAAGTGTTGAAACAAAATGCAAGATTGTAACATTTTTATGATATAATTTTCGAATAAATGATTATATATATATATATATATATATATATATATATATATATATATATATATATATGATAAAATATAGTCTTAAGGCATGCTTTAATTATTGGGGAAAAGTGCTGAATATCAGGGATAGAGCATAGGTAAATACTAAAGTGGACATTGAATTCAACATACAGCGCCGGAAATCTGTTTCATGCTTATACGCAAATGGACAGGCCATTCTGTATAAGCATGAAACGGGCTCTCTCTCTCTCTCTCTCTCTCCATACATATATATATATATATATATATATATATATATATATATATCAATCCAGGTTATGATGATAAATTACATTTGTATAGTAGATCGAGAGTGGTAGTATCTGTTAGGGTCCCAGCTATGGATAAACAAAAACAAAACAATTTGAAAATATAAAAATACATTTTTTTAGTAAAAATACTTTCAATAAAATTGTTATATAAGTAAAATACTAACAATACATATAGTAATATTACCAACAATAACATTTTAAAGCAAAATGGCCAGCAACATATTTCTAGTAGAATTACCAATAATTCATTTAATAGCAAACTGAACAACAATATATTTTATCTGTAGTTGAAGGCATACAGTTGCGTTCAAAATAAAAGCATAAAAAATTGTGTTCAAAAAATTTAGATTTTGGTATTATATAATCCATCAACACACACACATGCGCGTGCGCACACGCACTAAATATATGTGTATGTGTGCCTGTGTCTGTTTTAAAATGAACGATCAAAGCTCATTGGAGGTAAATATATTTACACAAATGCCACTTGCTTCTAAGCCCAAATACTTTTGACTGACGATGTAACTTTTCAAGATTGTAATTAATAGGGTCATTATTATGTGTAAAATTTGACCTACGTATGGTCACGCTGACATTTAAACAAACCCACCCACACACATATGAGTACATTTGTGTATCCATCTATGTGCATATCTGTGTTTAGATCTATGTTTACATTTGTGTGTAACTTGGCGTACGTAAAATCATATACGCGAATACGTTTTTCTCAGATAATTTTAAAGACTTATCGAAATAATTTTGTAAAAATTAGCTGAGTTTAAATATTATCAGCAGATGCGATCATGCATAATTTTTTTCCTGGTGTTATTTTGCTAAGTTTGAATAAATAATGACATCAAATAACCTAAAGTTGTTCCCGGAGATTAAAAAAAAAACACGAAATGATGAAAATGAATCTCATTTTCCTCCATTTTCAATTTCCACGTACAAATTAACAATTTACACACGAATAGTATAGCGCCGCAATTTCACCTTTACAATATGTATAAATTGTCTTTCAGTTGTAAAAGGTAATCACCTATTTAAACGACACGTATCGAAAAAGCTACCAACTTTTATTCTAACCCAATACGTAGGAAAAATATCAATCAGCCACACTCAGCCTAACAGATATGGATATATGCATTATATCAGGTTAGCAAGATTATATAGTTATATGAGAAATATATGAAATAAATTTCGTCTTTTTTAGCTTTCGTTAATAATAATAATAATAATAGTTTGTTTTGTGAATGTTTTTATGACGTACAGTGCAACATGAATTGTTCAGAAATATATGCAGAATATGTAGCCAATATAATCATAAATTTGATTAACATAATATCTTGTAAAACTGATTAAACCATTCTATTATTATTAGTATTATTTAGTTGGATGGTTAGAAACCTATTTCATTGGTCAAAATGCATTCTGACATTGTTCAGTTCACGACAACATTGTCTCATTTATGTATCAGAATGTTAGCTCTAGTTGCTTGAAATAATTTGCTGGGAATTAATGTATAATCATCATAATATTATTAGCATTGCCTGAAATCAGGATATTATTCTCATCGCTTCGGAAACAATATGCCTATCTTTAAAAATTGTTCTTAAAACAGGAGGAATGTTATTCTTAGAAGGATGAAGGTTATTCAAATTTCTCTGGTATCAGAACAATTATCATTTTCATAAAATGATAAAAAATGTTTCATTTTAGAAGAAATTCGAAGACATTTCTGGTGGCAGGAAGATTCTTCTTTTTACCATTACTAGACCAGAATTGATATTATTCTCACTATTCTAGACGAAGGATGAATAATATTTTCATTTTTCTTGAAACTAGAAGAAAATTCTTCTGATCATTATGGGAGAAGAGCGTGTATTATTCACATCGTTCTGGGAGATGAACAAATCGCATTTCTATCATTCTAGGAGAAAGACATTTAGTTTTCAAATCGTTATTGAAAGAGAATTTGTATTATTTTTTTCTTGCTGCGAGGATTTTTTTTTCGCTCTGAAATTAACATGAATATATGGTTCCTCTTTATTTGAGCTTTGATGATATTCTAATCGTTATTATTCTCATGATCAACATTATCATCATCGCGACTCAAAGCCAATTATATTGAAAACAAAGCACTTTAGTACTGCATCATCCGTACTAGTGGAGACACTTTGCCTGCTTAGGTGATCCACATTTGAAATTCTTATCTTCATCTGAGCATACGAATCGGTCATTGGTACCAGAGGGAAAAACTGCTAACACAATCCCCAGACTCGTCTTTGATGTACATAAAATTTTTGGCGACTGGCGATGCTATTCCTATCGTTATTAAGTGATACACAGCAAAATCTATATCGATAATTAAAACCCTGGAAGTGCTGAAGCGACGCGGTAATAAAATCGATTAAAACATTTCATTTTTGCGCTTTTGGGAAATTTTTCTTGTACATAGCAATAGGAAGATTGTGTTCCGTCAGCTTGTAGAATTTAGTTTGATCGAACAAGAAGAATTTGAAATCATTACATTGACATGAACTCGAAGACCGGCCATTGTTATCAGTAGTAACGCACAATTGTCTGAATCAATAAGAAGATTTATAGACATAATATATAGCTGTGTAGATAGTCTGGCACAAGGCCAGGTATATTGAATGAGATTCGAAATCAATACATTGCACATTGATATGCGAAGCAAACTTGCTTGGCTTTGCTCTAGGGTCGGCATTCTTCACCACATCCGCGTATATATGCAGTAAATCTAAACGAATAAAAACATCATCATAACCCCATCTGGCGAAGGAGGCGGAATATTCATAATTGACATCAACGTCTACATTGAAAAATGAGAATCCTTCTAAATAACGACAATATTTATATAAAAACCAATGAACAAGTAGCAAATAGAGACACACAAAAGTTTAACAAAACATTTAAGAAAATATAAAAAATGAAAACAAATCCTGGATTGATTAATAGAATAAAACCCCACCACACCCACACTATACAGCACACAAACGTAACATACCCATTGTGTCGGGAATTAACAGTGCATCCCACAAAGTAGCTAAATCTATAGAAAATAATCCTAACTCCGTTCCTAAGAACCATCAACACAACACATATCAAACACTCTGGTGACTTAATGCAAAGAATACGAAACGTATATATATATATATATATATATATATATATATATATATATATATATATATATATATATATCATGTTTATGGCGAGTTTAGATATAAAATCTCCATAAACCAATATACCCGTCACAAAATGCCTGAACATATTGAGAAACAACTTTTAAAAAATCCAAGGAAAATCTTCCTCTCCGCGTCCACAAAATTATAAAACTATGCAAACTAATCACTAACCACCATTTCTTCTCTTTCAACAATAATTTCTATAAGCAAAAGGCTTACCTATGGGCTCACCAATCACTGGTGTTCTTGCTTGCCTTTTTCGAGAATTTTTAGAATCCGGTCCATTTAAACGTATCATACCAAAAAGCTCCATGTACCCAAGATATACAGATGATGTTCTTTTATTATATCACCAGGACACAAACGGCTGAACCTACCACATATATACCGGGTGTAAAAGCAAAATTGACCAAATCGTATATTAGAAATGATTAAAGATATTTTACTGGAATTTTTATAACACTACTAAACTCTAATTTGAGCAAGAAGAATGTATTTAGCTTTAAGTTGAAATGATGATCCCTCTTGCTGTTGTGATATGTGTGTGTATGTGTTTGTGTATGGAGGCACAGTGGTGTAATGAATAGCGGCTCGGATTGAGGAACTGATATCGAATTGTAGTCGAGTTCATTACATTCATTTACGTGCTAATACCGTTGGGAAAAGTATGAATCCATCTCTTCTTCCACCAGCTGTGAGTGAATAGCACGACAGACTGGGCCTATAGATTATAATGATATGAATAATATAATTTCTAGGTCTCAAAAACAAATGATATCGCTGACTAGACAAGGCAGAAGTATGTTTAAAAGTGAAAGCTCCAGAAGCACTCCCTAATGTCTTCAGCCTGACCGAAATACCTAATTATATTTTTGTAAAAGTTTGCTGTGATAAATAACCTTTAGTCACGTTTGCATTCATTATGTATGCAGAAAAATATCCCCCCCAAATGGGAAGACAACAAAAAGAAAGAGAAGGAAAAACAAAAAAGGCAGAGAGAAAAAAAAAAGGAAAGAGAAAATGAAATTAGGAAGGAATGTAGGAAAGACTGATAGAAGGAGGAAGAAAAAGAAGAAAAAGAATGGATGAAGGTCGTTTGATCACTGTGCAGTAAAAGCCTAAACGACAATCACTCTTGCACGTGTCATTGTGTTTCTTGTTGCTGCAGTTGACAACAGCCTGAAGCATTTAATGTATCGACACGTCGGTTGTTGCTAAAACCCGGTATGTAAACCTTGAAAACTGGAAGTCGAACCAACTCAAGAAAGTGCTTTATTATAATGACAACAGTTTAAGAACAGACGCTAATTAATATTTTTTTAATTCAATTTTCTCATTCTATATCTTTTTAGTTTTATTTTATTTAATTTCTCCTTTTCTTTCTGTGGTTCGTTTTGTCCTTTGCTTCTTTGCCTGGGGTGAATTTGGTGAAAAGGATTTCATTGGAAGAGGCAGTATAGGAAACAGAAAGCGATTGGAATCAATATCGACCTGACGCCCGAAATGGAACATTTTACAGACAATTAATTAATTAACCCCTTAATTACTTAATTAAAAGGCATTCTTAAAATAGATTAATAAGTAAACGAGTTTCTTTTGAAATGGCAGGTGCATTCGGTACAGGAACGTATCCCCGCCAATATTAAAAGGTGCCGCTATAGAAGAATGATTTCCCGGATAATTTTTTTTTATAGCGGAAATGTTTTCTACTCCATCATAAGACCTATTTCTTGAAAAAGTTATAAGGTTGTTTTTTTCATATAAAACTTAGAATCAAAATGAAAAATTTACATATCTACTCATTTACGAAGATTTTTGTTTTTACTGATAATTCACCCAATAGAAGGCCCAAGGACCACTCAAGGTAGAGATTACTGAGTAAGATCGTAAGAGAACGGGAAGAAAGTATTATGAGGGTGAACAGGATATGTCGATTAAGGCTTGACTTTAAAAAATATCAATTATCAGAGAAAATTTTCTCTGGAAATTGTTCCACAAAGTAACAGTTCTGGTGTAGATGTGTGAGTGGAATTTGCTTTTTTATCGAAGGACCACGAAAAGAATGGGAATGATTTGGCATCGTCAACACAGCATTGTGAGAGGACTGGGATGATGAACTTCAAGATTTCTCCTATATGCTAAACATTCTTATAAAATATAGAGCTGCTATAAATGTAGTAATGATGACGACATTTGAAGAATTTAAAAATCCTCCCCCATTTGAGATGACATCATCGATGGCGATTTTCGTAAATTCAAGAATTTTGTGTCACTACAAGTATATGATATTAAGCAAATTAGTGTCGTAAACAGCCTTACTAAAATGACTAATCCTCATTGGGCTCAATATTTTGTTAGAGTAAGCTTAGTAAATATCTATAAGAAACTTCGCGTACTATAATAATTGGTAAGCTCTTTCTGTAGATGAGATCATGAATGTTATCAATTTGCCCCTCTATTTTTGGTCTAAATTTAGTGTATAATCATATACTTAATAATTTCATTCTAAAGGATTTCTCCTGTAAGAGTAGATGGACTGTATAGTTTGTGTGGCGTCCCCCGGTGTCACTGTGCCAAATGTGACGTCTGCCTAGCCGCGTCCGTCGTGCTATCCTGTCCTGTGACGACCAACTGGCTTGGTATTGGTCGCAGCACCAAATGTGACGTTCTAACCTTTTGGTGATTCGGATGGGAATCTGGTTAGATTCGGTATCAGCCTTGTCGTTCCCATCTCGCCTCGAACGTCTGTTTACCGAAGTAACTGTTTTTTATTTCCAGTCTAACCTACCCACGTTGTGAATTGATCTTAGACAGACGAAATCAATCAGTCGCCGGCCCGTAATGCAAGCCGAGTTCGATCAAGGGTAACACCGCACAAGTATATGTAAAATAAAATAAAATAATAACTCGAAAAGTTCAAATGTGTTAAAAAAAGATAAAAATATTTTATATCTGGTTGCTGAATACAGGACTGTGTCTTCTTTCCAACCCGCTATATGGATTCGTGACACTTTGTGTTTTTTAGGCGAGTCTTAACATCTTAATTTGTTTGTTCTTTTAAGAAACTGGTTCTTGGTGTATCTTCAGGCGATATTCGTAAAACTTGTTTTGGTGGTATGAGTCTAAGTCGTTCTTCAAAAATAAATTGTTCTTGGCTAGAAGTTGAGGTCGTGATGCCTGGAATCTTTCAAGTCAGCTATCTGCGAGGCGGGTGCAACTCCAACTGCGAACTTCACTCAACTGCCTCTCAACTGGAACTCGAACTGGACAGGTTTTCACTCGCTGCGACTCTGCTTATATGGACGCCGACCAAAACCGGGGTGTGCTTGTCGGGGTTTGAGGTTCCTTGATAATTCTAAACCCACAATCCACAATTCTTTGTTTTCGGTCAGGAAAATTTTATTATTTTCCAATTTTGGAAGTCTTTCGTCTTCCCACCTTCTTCCGTTCTCATATTTGTATATCACCATGCCCTCAGAGGGTGTCAACGGGTTTCCCCTCTCTCTCACAGTGGCATCTCACACCTATCCATTCAGGAGGCGCAACAGGCATCCCATCCTTTTTCACATGATTACCTCCGCCTTACGCTCATGCCACCATTCAGCCAATAGGCGCTCAGCAGCGCGGGTGTGGCCAGACTAGCCTCGGTTTAAAAAAATTCTTGCTCAAAAAAAAAAAAATTATCTTCCCCTTTTTTTTCTTTTCTTTCTTTTCTTCGAGGAGACCTCACTCCCTAGACTCTTATCTTAACCGAATCACCTGGAATTCGTCAATCAGATTTTTGCCAGCATCAAGTGGGTGGCCATTTGGACGTATTTGCATTCTTGGTGCCAATTACTGATCTGATAAAATAGTTTCGCTATCATAGCCAGCCCTGACGATAAACAGATGCTTCCTCTAAACGATATTCTGCATATAGACAAAGGCTTAACCTTTCCTTCATGGTGGTCGGCGGACACTTTTGTTTTTATCGGACAGTGCGTGCTTAATTAATTTTTATTTTTATCTCTTTAGAATTCTGCAGGAGGTAGCCTGTCCAACTTGAAAAAATCTTTTTTATCATTGCCATGGGCAGATTGGATATATCTTACTTGCCGCCCCGTAACATAAATCAGATTAATTTCTGTGTTTTACCTTCTCGACAATGGAAATAAAAATCTCACCACTTTTCCCCGCCAGAAAATCAACACCGCTCAGTGTCCTTTTCCTGATGGCTTCTTATCACCTAAATTTAATTCTCGCCTTTCTTTTTTTTTCTTCTTTCTTTCTAGCTTCTTTCTTTCTAGTGTCACAATCCTCCCCTAACCTATTTGTCATTTAAACGTAAATGACACTTGAACCCAAACACACTATTTAGCATGCATCATGCATCTGTCCCATGCAATTCTATTCTTCCTTTCTTTTCTTTTTTCTTTTTTTTTACGGTTTTACATGCAAGGTGATGTACTTTTCATCTTCTTCTGTTCTACATTTAAATGTAATGTTCCTTTCATCTTCTTCCGTTCTACATGCAAATGTAATGTTCTTTTCATCTTCTTCGTTCTACATGCAAATGTAATGTTCTTTTTATCTTCTTCTGTTTTACATGCAAATGTAATGTTCTTTTCATCTTCTTCTTTTCTACATGCAAATGTAATGTTCTTTTCATCTTCTTCTGTTCTACATGCAAATGTAATGTTCTTTTCATCTTCATCTGTTTTACATGCAAATTTAATGTTCTTTTCATCTTCTGTTCTACATGCAAATGTAATGTTCTTTTCATCTTCTTCTGTTTTACATGCAAATGTAATGTTCTTTTCATCTTCTTCGTTCTACATGCAAATGTAATGTTCTTTTCATCTTCTTCTGTTTTACATGCAAATGTATTGTTCTTTTCATCTTCTGTTCTACATGCAAATGTAATGTTCTTTTCATCTTCTGTTTTATATGCAAATGTAATGTTCTTTCATCTTCTTCTGTTTCTCATGCAATTTAAAGTGTGCGTGTGCCTGTGGCTGCATGTGTGTGGTTAATATGGCTTGTTCTTCTTGGTCAATGTTTTTCTCTCTGCTGTAGGAGGTTTTTCCGCCGCACGTGTCGGTTTCACGTCAGCCTCCTCCGCCAGACTTTCTGCAATTTCTTCACCGATTCTGTATGAGTAAGGAACACTGCTCGGCATCTCCCTCTCGAGTTGCTGCACGCTCATTTGATTATCGCTAGTTAATTTCCTCTTACTTCTAATCTTCCATATTTCCATACCCCCTATGGCGATAATTATGAATGTACCCATCATTGCCGACCAACTTATCGCGATCTGCTCATCATCTTCCCAAGCCATCACTTCATTTCCCAACGCACATAACTTGTCCCTCAACTGATCCATATCGATCTTTTCTATCGGCTTCATTAGTACTGGCATTTTATTTAAGGTAACATTGGGGAATCCCCTCACTATTGGCTCCCACAACTCTGTACAATTGACTAAGCTTCTGCCAATCATTTCTATGACTGAATCTTTCTCTTCATATCTTTCTTCTTCCTGGTAATGGTGGGGGGGTAAGGAAATAGATATCCCAAATGCTGAACATACCAGGGGTAACTTTAAAAGGGATAATGGTGGGTTTACTCTTAATGTCCTTGTGGACTCTCCCTTACATACCCTAGACAAGCTGATGGGTTTCTGTGTGGCCACTGCCCGCACCCTGTCTGAAACACTGATAGCTTGTGGTAATGCCGTTTTTGCTAATACCTCTACTTGACAAGTTCTCTTTATTCCCTCTTTATTCCCTTCAAACAATTCTAGTATGCACATTTTGTGGTTACCAGTTATATAGATAGGGCTTAACGATGTACAAGTCCCTGGAGCATCATTTCTACACTTTCTAGCTTCTTCAGCTGTTAGCAACATGAATTTTGTTCTACCCGAATTTAAAGCTATGTATTCTGTTTCCATCTTGTACCTTGCTACCATTCGTGTAGCTACCATCATCACCATCATCATCATCAACCCTTTCATTTTGGTCATTCCAGCAACAAGATTCTCTTGCTTTTATTCTTCATAACCATTCGGTCTTGTTCAATTCTTCACTCAATTATTCCATAATTTCTTACTAAGTTTGTAATCCTTCAGCTCTTCCCTCCGCTAACTAGCTCCTAGCAGACAGAATGGTCCGGACAGGTGCGTGGGGCTCCTACTTCAAAGTCCGTACTTCATGACACCACTGATGGCCAGTCAGCAATGCCAATAATCTTCTTCCGTCCTTCGTGAGGTGCAGCTCGCGACTCCATCCCCTCCATCCACATCCACCACAGTCAGCCAGTAGGTTTTTGGATGAGCCAGTGTCGTTATCTGTCGATACCGAGTGCTTCTATTCTGCACCGCCTTCTTTGTTCTACTGAGACTTGGGGTTCTTCACCCTTCTCAATCTCATCTTCAGAAGTAGTTCTTGCTCGACCTCTAACCTTCCCTCGGTGTTTAATTCCGTTGTCCTCTTCTTCCTTTCCTCATTCTTCGTTCTGTTTCGAGTCCGCGCCCTGGACGTCTCCATTACTTCTTGACGCGATGTCTAAATCTCTCCTGATTCTTAGTCTTTCTTTGAGCTGGGAAAGGGGTATTTGATCCCCTTCCTCCCACTCGTTAAATTCTTCGTCTTGTTTCGGGCGCCTCTTTTTAGAGACCTTGACTGCTTGATTGGATCTCTTCGTTTTTCTCTTCCTTTTCTTTGGGCATGGGGGGTGCGATGGTGACATCACAGGGTCTTCTCTGCACCGATTCAGCCGACGACTGAACGCCGCTGATCCCCGCCGAGGGTTCCAACTCCGTCACTCGGATCGCTTCGTCTATCTGGCCAAGTCGATCTATCTCTTCATTTTCCTCGGAATCCTCCCCCGTCTCCATTTCTTCCGGCTCAACCAGAGTTACCTTCCTTGCCCTTGTCTTCTTAGGCCTCGGTTCGCTCATTTCCAGGTTATCTATTTCAGCCTTCTTTAGATCGTTGACATGGACCCTCCTTGCTCGTCCTGCCACTTGATCCAATATTACATATGATACTTGACCCGTTTGCTCTATCCGATAGTACGGTTCCCATCTTTGGTCCAGCTTTCCTTCTCTCTGTTGGATTTTATAGTAGACAGGGTCTCCAACCTTGAATTCTACTACCTTTCTTTCAGCATTGACTCTCTCATTTCTCCTCTTCTGTGCCCTCTTTATTCTTTTTCTGGCCTGTACAAATATTTTATGTTGCTGTTCCAGCAACAACTGATGATGATCTTCTCCCATATACTTTCTTCGGGGCTTCAACAGGTTATCCACAGGCAGGACCACGTCTCTGCCAAACAACATAAAGTAAGGAGAAAATTTGGAGGTTTCGTTTATCGTAAACCTCACGGCCGCCAGAGCCTGCGTCAAATACAAATCCCAATTTCCTGTATTCTCTCTGGCCAGCTTGGCCAGCTTGGCCAGCACATCTCCCAAGGTTCTATGAAACCTTTCCACTTTAGCGTTTCCTTGGGGGTGATATGGAGATGTTTTTACGTGCTCTACATTCAAACCTGTCAGCACTTCTCTCATTATGCTGTTTATATGCTCTGTGCAATTATCAGTGACAAGATGCACAGGGGCGCCGTACCTCGGGAAAAATTTAACTTATCATCAAATCGGCTACAGTTTTGGCCTTCTTGTCTGGTACTGCATATGCCTCAGGCCAATTTGTTAGCCAATCGACAAAACTCACTATATAGTTGTTTCCTTGTGCAGTTTCCCCATATGGTCCTGATACATTGATACTCACTTTCTCGAAGAGGAAGTTCGGCACATCCATCTCCTCCAATGGTGTAATTTTCTGCCTTCTGCTCTGCGACTGGCACTACACAGCTCCGAACATAGTTAGTGACCTCTCTGTACAGTTTGGGCTAATAGTACTTTTCTCCCTATTAGATCATATGTTCTATCAATTCCCATGTGACCCAAACTCTCGTGGCACTGTTCCAATATCTCTGGTCTTAAACTTTTGGGCACATACAATTTGGGCTTGACTTCTTCATCCCTACCTGAGAGATAATACAGCATTTCCTCTATTGCTGCATGCTTGGTGGTCTCTCCTGCCTCCACCTTTTCTCTAAGGGCAGCGATTTCACTGTCTGCCTGCTCCTTCTCAATTCCTTCTGTCTAGTAGGGATCGGTTGTTATCTGTGCGTCCCCTTCCTCGTCCGATTCTAACATAGGGCGATCTTTTAGCTTATTAAAGTTAATTACTCCGATTCTATAGGCTTTATCATCTACTCCTTGCGCTACTTTTACAGATCTTTCTTCCAGTTGTTTCGGTATTCTTGAGAGTAAATCTGCACACGTGTTTTCCTTCCCTGCCAAATACTCTATCGTACAGTGGTAGCCACTTAACTTTAGCGCCCACTGTTGAATCTTCTTATTATTTGTCCATTCTGTCTGCAATAGGTACTGCAGAGGCTTGTGGTCTGTTTTTATAGTAAAGACCGCACCATTCAAGTAGTAGTCCAGTTTTTGGAGAGCATACATAATAGCATATGCTTCTCTTTCTATTACTGGCCATCTTTGTTGTGTCTCTGAGAGCTTATGAGAGAGAAAGTATATCGGTACCTCCTCTCGTATGCCTGGCACTGGTCATTCTTTATCGGGACACGGCTGGGTAAGAACTGCTCCTACACACTGCTCACTGGCATCAGTGTATAGTACCATGGGCTTGCTGAGGTCTGGGTACGTCAGCAGTGGGACGGCTGTCAACTGTTCTTTTAAGGTATCAAATGCCCGTTGACAGTCTTCTGTCCACTTGAACCTAGCGTATTTCTTCGTCAGGGCTACTAAGGGTATGGCAATTCTCGAGAATGCCGGGACGAATCGTTTATAGTACTCTATAGCTCCTATAAAGCCTCTTACTTGTCTCACTGTCTTAGGCTCTGGTATTTCTCTTATGACTTTCACCTTATCCATGTCGGATTTAATACCGTCTCCGTTTATAACAAAGCCCAAATATCTAGTCTCCTCCTTCAGAAACTGACACTTCGACAATTTCAATTTTAAGCCGTGCTTTCTTAGTCTTCCCAACACTTGTTTTAGATGGAAAAATGTTGTTCTACTGTTTCTGAAAATATCAAAATATCGTCTAAATATGCCATGGCAAAGCTCTAGCATCCTCCTAATATTATTGACATCAGCTGTTGGAAGATTCCCGGGGCATTGGCTAAACCGAATGGCATCACCCTGAACTGAAATAGTCCCAAGTGACACGCAAATAAAGCCTTTTCCTTGTCAGCCTCATCAAGGGCTACCTGCCAATACCCGGACCTCAAGTCCAACGTAGAGAAGTACTTCGCTTTCCCTAATAATGACAATATGTCATCGATTAGTGGTAATGGCACCGCCAACTGCTTCGATATAGAATTCAGTTTCCTAAAATCTACACAAAAACGGTGCCCGCCATCTTTCTTACCTACTATCAGATTGAAAACCTCCAAGGGGAGATCGATCTTTCGATCATCCGAGCTTCCAACATCTCTTCTACTGCCTCTTCCACAAGGGGTCTCTTATGAATAGGTGTTCGGTAGGGCTTCAATTTCACAGGGGGGGGGGTGATCGCCGGTGTCGATTTTCACTTTTACTGTGTGGGTCTGGCCTAATTCCTTATCTGATTGGGCCACCACATCTTGATTATCTCTCAGCAGACTTCCCACTCTGGCCCTAAATTGATCAGGTGCCAATATATCTTCGTCTACTATTCCTTCTGGTTTTTCTATGAGTTTTCTCTGTTTCTCCTCGAATCTCACCCGATTCAGAGTTCGTAGGGGTAATGCTTTTCCTATCTCTTCCCCTCTCTTAACCATCATCGTCTTTTGGGCCTGGTTCACCATCATAATGGACACTAATTCAGCTGCCTCCACTACTGCCTCACACAGAGTTACCTCATTTTCTTCTAGGCCCATCCCTTCTACAGGGACCAATTGCAGAGTTCCTTTTCCTATTTTCTTCCCTGTCATTAGCCTACCCCTTCCCGACACCGCCGTTCTGGGGGGTAGCTTTACATCTCCCTCCACCACTATTGTTATATCTTCTTCCGGTGGGCATCCCAATGACGTTCTCTCGCCATTCACTACTAGCACAGTGGGGTTGAACTCTATCCGAAGCCAATCTTCTCCAAGATTACTTCCGTACACAGGTTGGGGGTTACGTAGAAAGTCTGGGTACTTTTTAATTTCCCAATCCTCTCAGGGAGCCTCGCCATCCCTTTTATCTCCAAGGGGGCTCCATCTGCCTGCGTGACTTCCAAGTCCGCTTCCTGCAACCCATTCTTCAGTTTCACCCGTCTGTATGCTTCCTCTCTCAGCAATGAAACAGACGCTCCTGTGTCTATCAGGGCTTTCATTGCCCTACCTCCTATCACTGCCCTACAGGATAGCTCTTTCTCTTGCGTCAGCGAAGAGAATACTTGGGCTTTCCTTTTCCTGGGTGCCCACGCTTGGGTCATCCCAGACATAGGCGCCGGTAGCAACAAACTCCTTTCATTCTTCTCATATGGGGGTGTTCTGCGTTTTCTGCACCCGGGCGGTCCCGGCTGGACCTCTCCCAGTCTCCCGCGGCCGTCAATTCCTCTTCAGGTGCCCTGGTCTCCTACAAAATCAGCACCTTCTTGTTGGACAGTTTACCGCAAAGTGGCCCACCTGACGACATATCCAACATTTTACTCTTCCTCTCTTCAACTGGGCTACCCTCCCTTTGATTCCTGGGGGGACCTGCCCTCTACCTAAGTGGCTCTCCTGACCACATGTCCAACGTTTTACTTTCCTGCTTTTTAACTGGGCCACCCTCCCTCTTAATTCTGGGGTGGCCCGCTGGTTTTTCCCTGGTTTTGTCTCTTGGGCTCGGCCTTCTTTAACGATATCGGTGGGGGATCTTTTCTTAACCCGCACCACTTGGCCAGGTGTCCCTTCTTCCCACACCTAGTACACTTATCCCGCTCAAAGTCTGGGGGCAAACCCCACTTCGCCGGACATTCCGCTGTTCTGTGGTCCTCATGCCCACATGTCCAGCAGACCAGCCCGTATCGACCCGGCGTGGGCTTATAGAACCCATGCCTTGTTGACGAAGCCTTTCTTGTGGGATCTTCTTCCCACACCTCAGGCTCATCCACCTCTAGCTTGACCTTCCGATTCCACGCCGGGGGGGTCTTCCTCCTTCCCCGCTTCTTCCGACCTCTCGACTTAGCTCTTGCTTCTTCCCACGTCTTTTTACCTTCTCCCAAACTCCCTGGCTCTCTTTGGCCAGCGCCACTGCTGCCGATAATCTTAGCGGTCCTTCCTTCAACACATCGTGACGAACACGCTAGTTACTGAGCGCTTCCACATACAGATCAGCCAACTGGGCCTGCATGACCGCATTATTTCTCACTACCTCTGGGAAAGCTAATGACGACATCTTCTCCTTTCGGGTTCCCAATTCTCCAGGGGTTTCGTCCCTCAGCTGCGTCATCTTCAGGTGGGCTCTCATGGCCTCTATCGCCGTCCCCTCGTATCGCCGTCCCCTCGTCAGCAAACTCCCGAATTAATAATTCTTCCAACATTTCCCATGTCAAGTGGGGCTCACTGGCTAAGAGTCCTTTTACGAACTCAGACGCTTTCCCTCTGGTGGCATCATACGCCAAATATAGGGCCTCTTGGTCTGAGAGTCTATATATTACGCGGCTCTTATCCAGGACTGCCAGCCAATTCTTAAAATCCCTTTTACTACCGTCAAACGCCGGGACCCTCGGTCCACCCAACAATCCTCTCAGGTCTGCTGGCAATCCCTGTTCAACCCCCTCTTCCTCTATGTCTACCCTATCTGGCTTTTAGTCAGACATATTTAACACAGCCAAAGAAAAACAATCTGAGCAGTAACAATCGAAATTGGGAGATCAACCGAAAATAAAGTATCCTACCTGACAGACGATCTCCAGCTTGTTTTTCTCAGGTTCCGGGTTGTCGTACTAGAGTGTCTGGAACCGTATGGTTATCGTCAACCAAAGTTTTTTGGTTCCTACTCTAGTCTGTTTCAATTTGAGTCCTTGAGACGCCGTGTGTTGTGCTGGTCGAATTTTTTTCTGCAACTCCTGTGGCAGCGGCTGATCCAGGGTCTTATCCTGCTGTCACGGCACCAATTGTGACGTCCCACCGGTGTCTCTGCGCCAAATGTGACGTCTGCCTAGCCGCGTCCGTCGTGCTATCCTGTCCTGTGACGACCAACTGGCTTGGTATTGGTCGCGGCACCAAATGTGACGTTCTAACCTTTTGGTGATTCGGATGGGAATCTGGTTAGATTCGGTATCAGCCTTGTCGTTCGAAGCTCCCATCCAACGTCTGGTTACCGAAGTAACTGTTTTGATTTCCAGTCTAACCTACCCACGTTGTGAATTGATCTTAGACAGACGGAATCAATCAGTCGCTGGGCCGTAATGCAAGTTCGATCAATCTTGCTCTTATGTCCATCGTCTTTTTCATGTTGAATTGAATATAGTCTAATGTCAATTATGTTTTATGAATATGCCCTGAAGATGGTCTATTACACCGAAACGCCCGACGTTGACATTATATTAACATTAAAACAGCATAATTGCATATTAGGATTTTTGTTTGTTTTTTCCGTATATTTTTTTTCATACTGTCGGATCTATATCCATATATTTTCTTACATATATATATATATATATATATATATATATATATATAGTGGTCTGAATTCAACCCTCAACGGCAATAGACTTAAGGCCAGGTGTTTTGTATTTTGGGTCGACTATTTATATATGCTGGTGTAATGAAAACTCGGAGTCCAGTTCGTCTTAATGTACCTTTATTGAACGTAAGTGAAGTGTCTTTCCATTGTGGCCAAGACGGTTTGAATTATACAAATCATAAGACAGGGGAGGTAAACGGGTAGTCTTACCACATTCTGCCCGGCTTTGTTTTCTCCTAGTCCGACATAGAATCACCCAAGTGACTGCGACTCTTGCCAATTATCTGGGATCGTCTCGTTGGCAGTTGATCTGCGGTTTCATGTGTTACCGGAACAGGCGACCAGAAGTATTTCGCCTCATATTGTTTTTTTTTCTCTTTCTTGGAGTGGGGTGCACTGATTCTGAAAGCCGATTGAGTCTGTGGTAGCATGCTCTCTTTTTAGGGAACTCTTCTGGTGTCATTCTCTAAATGAGGTCCTTGTTCCCCAGGAGAATATAATAGCATTGTGTCGTTGTTACTATCAAGAGGGAGATATATTGCTTCAGCAGAGAGCTGCTCCTCCCTCTAGTTTGATAACTCGCCGTCAGCGGAAAAATTTCTGAGGGAAACGTTCGATTGTCTACCGTCGGAGTGCTGGATGTGCGCAAAGAGTGAGTTCGACTCCACCTTACTCCCAGGAAAATCATATTTGCTTTGTTGAACATGGTTTCTAAATAAAACACTGCCTGACTGGCAGAGCTACGAAGGCAGAGAGATACTAGTCGAACTTCGCTTTGGAAATTTTAAAAAGCTTTCGTGAGTTTTTGAATTAGTTCTTTAATACAATAGTGTTCTTATAGCCTACAGTGTCTCGGTTATTACGTCTTTCCAATGCCTAATTGGAAGGTTTTGGTTTTCGAGTGCTAACTGTACGGTCTTCCATATTATGTAATTTTATCTCTCAAACTTTCCATCCCATTTTTGGTTGTATAGAAAAGTCAGGCTTACGGCCACTCTCTGTACCAAAAAGAATTAGTTGGTCGGAAATAAAAGAGGTCCTCCGATCGTATGAATATAAGCTGGCGTTCCGAATGTTGAGAAAAATGAGCAAAGGCAGCGTAGGACCGTTGTTGCACTTATATCTGAAAAAAGAAAGGCAAAGGGGAACCGCGAATACTCGTTAACGATTGTTAGTAGATATTTGATTCGGGATTTAGATGCAAGTCGCCCCTTAAAGTCCACGCTCAGTCTCTCAAATGACTGTGTCGCTTTCATTAGGGTCCCCAGTTCGGCTTTTTAGAACCTTGGTTTTATTCGAGCAGAAATCTGACAACCGTTTGTTATTCGTTTCATGTCCTCAACTGAAAAAATCCGGCTTCGAACCACATACATCATCCTCGTGATGCTTGCATGACAGAGATCATTATGAACTTTTTGCAGATCTTTGGTGCTCTTTATGCCAGGATTCATCAAAGTTTTGTCTGAGTTGGCAATATCTCTTTTTAGCCCCTCAAAGTCTTTAACGGCAGCAGAGCATAATGGAAATTTGGTAATTTTCGTAAGTGGGTGTATTTTTTTCAGAAAAAAAGGATGTAAATAATGAGCGAACATGGTGTTGTGAATAAATAATTTTAGTAATGGTTTTAGGCTTTCAGGGTCTTGATTCATGATTCATTTACTCACAATATATCCAATTAGTGTGATGGTTGTCGACCCATAAGAACTCATAGTTGTTTATAAGATTATATTTCTTGACAGCCGGCAAAAAACATTTTAGGCTGCGATTGTGGTCGCCCCAGTTATGGCCGTTCACTGTCGCATTGTCTATATAGGAGAAAGTGCCTTGTAATTTTTCTTCAAGAATTATTTTATCGAGGACGCTATGAAAACTGGAAACCTCGTTAGTGACCCCAAAAGGAATCCATCAGAAATGGTAAAATCGTTCGCAAGCTTCAAAATCCTTATAAGGCTTATCTTCAAGGTCTATACATACTTTGTGGTAAGTACTCCTTAGGTATAACGTGCTAAATATTCTGTATTTGACAATTTCGTTTATTATCTCTTCAGTACGAGGTATAGGGTACGCATCCAGGAGGGTGTACCTATTTATAGTTTGGGATTAGTCTATGACCATCATTTTTTATTGTCAGAGGATGTTATTAGTACTTGTGCCCTTCATGGGGATCTGATTTCATTCTTCATTCCTTCTCTTAACATTCTTGTTATTTGTATTTGAATAAATGTTTTGTCTTCAAGAGAATATTTTCGACATTTGGTGGCCGCTGTTTTACAATTTTTGGTTAAGTTTTCGAAAAGAGTGGGGTATTGTAAATTTATAGCGGCCAAGACACAGATGTTGAACGCCGGTTTAGGGCCCCCAAAAGGGTGATTAATGCAGCACAGATTTGAAATCACGAAAAATTTGCTGTTAGTGTAGTTGGTTTTATTCAAGTCTAGGTCGGTCAAAATATATCACCTAACCTGCGAAGATAGTGAATCTTCCGCCATAGCCATCTAAATATTACAATGTACAATTTAAATTGTTTCTTTTGCAATGTCAGTGCTAATAAAAATGTCTGAACAGTCTGTGTCGACTAGAGCATTCATTTTTATCCCGTTTATTTATACCGCTAATGTAGCCTTTGAAAGGTTAGGGTTTGAAGCTGATACGATATTAATCTCAATAAGAGCATTCGAACCAGGTGAACAAAAACTTGATCGAAATACCTTAGAGAAATATCCATTCTTCCCACACTTGGGGTAATCCTGGCTGGACAACACGACCCGGAGTTTAGTTTGAGACGACAAAAATAACAGCATTAGCAGTGTAGGCAGCGTATTCCGGAGAGAGAAAGTTTTGAATCTGTGGAAGTGGGGACACAAATGAAGTAGTCTGTCGTAGAAGATTCTCTTTTGCCCCTTGCTTGAGTCGTTTGAACTGGTGGACTATTAGTAGTGTGACTACTTAGTGCATCCTCTGCAATGGTAGGTATGAACAATATTGCTTGTCTGCCATCTCTAAGGTAAATACCTACTAACGAACAGTAGCTAAATCTTGTTGTTTACTTTCCAGCAATCTTTGACAGATATACTTCGATTCTAATCCATTTATAAACGAGTCTCTGATAAATTCGTCCTTTGCCTGATTTACTGTCGTCACTTGAAATCGCTGTCTCGACTTAAGAATTTTAAACGCTAGAGGTATTGTTCTAATTCCTATTCAGGGGATTGGCAGGTAGTTGCTAATACAAGCCGGGCAAAGATTATTTTTCCTCTTTTCGCAAAAATTCCATCCAAAATGTCCATGGCACTCTGGAGTGTTTTGTAGTGAGAAATATTGGTATATACATATGTGAAACCATGATGTATTAGCATGTTAAGCCAATCCGTATTAATGATAAAAGTGGATGAACTATTTTCTAGTGCAAGTAAGAATTCTTCGAATAATAATTTCCAATATTTACAGGCGTCAGAAGAAGACGGATCTGCAGTGTCCAATTCCTGACGTTCTGGTTTGAGATGTTTGTCCATAATTAAGTTCAATAAATTGTAATGAAAACTCGGAGTCTAGTTCGGCATTGTGTGCCTTTCTTGAACGGAATTGAAGAGTCTTGCCGTTTTGTCTAAGGCGGCGTGACTTATTTATACAAATCATAAGACAGGGGAGGTAATCCAGTTGTTTTATCACAGCTGGTCAATTGTATTATGGGTAGGGGGCCAGTTGTCTTATACTGGCAGTTACTGGACGGGCGTTAACGGTTACATTTCAAATTACTCTATGATGAGGCTATTAGCATTATTATCACACACACAAATATGTATATATATATATATATATATATATATATATATATATATATATATATATATATAAGTGAACATTGAAGTCAACATTCAGAGGCGACAGGCTGTTTCATGCTAGACGCAATGTACGCCTTCAATGTTCACTTTTATATTTATATTTACATACGATCTATCTCTGATATTGAGCACTCTCTCCCATAAATATGGCACACCTTAATAATATATTTCTTCATATATATATATATATATATATATATATATATATATATATATATATATTAGCAGACAGCGTCAATTAAAATGTAACAATTAATTTAATTTAATTTCTTATTAAGGAAACATTTTTAAGAGTTGTTTTAATTTTTTGATAAAGTATTTTTAAATTTAATTTTTCACTCTTAACCGACGGGGCCATTGAAACTTCTTAGTTGGCTAATCTCCATCACGTCTGTCCATGCTGCTTAAAAGCAGAACACAATGGGCTTGAATATTATATGGAAAAAAGATGAAGGAACATTAGTTGAAAGTTGATAGAAACATTGTGTAAAGAGTCACATACAAATATAATAGGATAAAAGAACCGATGTTTCAATGTTAATATCTTCATAGTTTGTACGTTTTATTTTCAACGACTTGCTTTGATATACGGATCTTCGTTTGTCATATTATATAAAATTTTTAAGAGTAAATTTTCCCTTCATGTATTTTCGTTTTTTGTTCACATTTACCCTCTTCCATTTTATAACGTTAAGTTAATTTCAGTTATGGTTCAAAATGTATCTGTGTGTCCGTCTGTCTTTGAGCACTCACGCGCGTGTGCGTATATATGTGTTTGTGTTAGGGTTTAATTTCACCTTTTCCGTGTACGTATTAAATGATTTCAGCCATATTTCCTAATAATGTCGATCGTCTCATATTTTTAGACGATATTCTTTGGTATATAATTAAGGCGCCATAGTATTTTTCTTAAAGGTTGAACATTATCCACAGACTTTACTGGCATAATCAGTATTGGAGACTGGCTTTTAAATGTCACCTGATAATTAACTATAAAAAAAGACAGTGGGTTGAGCCTCTGGGCAAAAAGAATTTTATTTATTTATGCCTTTTCTTTCTGTAGAATGACATGAGTTCCTACTCTTTCACATTTACTAAAACATGTTGAAAATCGACATTGAAACGAATTCAGCCACGCACATTCCACGGATCAAAAGACACGCACGATTAGAAATTCTAGATTGAGAAAAGCTTATCCAAGAAAAAGGAAACGTAATTCTTGAAAAATATTTTTTCGTATTTTACAATATCCATGTTCGTCTTTTCTCTCACTGTGTGTATATATATATATATATATATATATATATATATATATATATATATATATATATATATATATATATATATATAATTGATTCTCTCATATCCCCTCTTTCTCTGTGTTTGCACCATTCTTTAATTTCATGATTTAGTCTCTCTCTCTCTCTCACACACACACACACACACACACACACACTATATATATATATATACTATTTTTCTCCATTCCTATTTCATATATATATATATATATATGTGTGTGTGTGTGTGTGTGTGTGTGTGTGTGTGTGTGTGTGTGTGTGTATACTAGCTTAAAAGCCACCCCATCAAGCGATATTTAAGCTAGCTCCCGTGGAGGGCAATTGATTGGGCCTTCATCAAAATAGGTTGGGAGGAGTAGATTCGATAGGCAACAATATACTACAGAATACAAAATTGATCGCTGCATTTAAGTATTGCATTAATATTTAAGCTTACCTTTTAAAAGTCCCGCGATAATTCTTCTGACGCCATATGATTTAAAGATAATTTGATGTACGTAGATGCTTACTTTCCGTCCAAACAATTATTTTCATTTCATGCGTGACTTCCGCTGGATTTCGCAATTAAGTTCAATTATTACCAAATTTATTTCCAAGTTATAATAATTGTTATCATACAAAAATTCGTCGCAAAAATCACGTAAAAAATCGCCGAAAACAATTGTTGCGTTGAAAACTCGGGAATCCAAAATTTTAGGATTGCGTATCCGCATTCGTAGTCTTTTTAATTTGTTCACGGAGTCGGCCTAATTCTTAAATAGTATGATATGTTGGGCTACTGTCTCTAGTAGTAAAGTGTAAAACACGGATAAATTTATTTTGAAACACTGTAATTTGAGAACAGCATTTTTTTCATTTGAACATGAGTTATTGAACGTTAGAGAGTTGTGTCCCTTTAATTGCTTTTTATCGATAGAAGCTAAGATGGCGGAATCCCAAAACAATCGCGGTAATGAAAATTAGGGAAGCAAAATTTTCAGGATTGCAGGTCCGCATCCAAACGGAATGTATTAATTTGCCCGGGGAGTCGGCTTTATTCCATAATGGTATATATAGGGCTACGGACTCTAGGAGTAAAATGAAAAAAAAGTGTTGCACATTGAAACACTGACTTTGGCATTTATGATATAGAAGATGAGCTATAGAGAGTTGTGTCTCTTTAATAGGAAATGTCTGACACAAATACATTGGCATTTATTATATAGGAAATATATCTATAGAGAGTTGTGTCCCTTTAATTGAAAAAAATTTTGACAGAATGACATTGTCATTTATTATAGAGAAGAAGGAGATGAGCTATTTAAGTTATGTCCTTTTAGTTGAAAAAGTGTGACACACTGATATTAGCATTTATTATAGAGAAGAAGATAAGCTATTGTCATATATATATATATATATATATATATATATATATATATATATATATATATATATATATATATATATACAAAAGCGAATTTGCATAGCAACAGATTAAATAAAACAAATTTGACAGGCGAATTATCCTATAGAGCAAAATATATATATATATATACAGTATGAAAAGTAGAAAAACAATTTTCCCAATATTAATAGTCAATAGCATGGCCTTTCATGTTTATAACTTTCTGCATCGTTTTCTAAAATTCTTCGTGATATGTGAACAAGATTTTTCTGGGATTTTCTTCAATAGTTAAACGTTCTAATTCCTGAAAGTTTTTTGGTGACAGACGATTTATTCGAACTTTTAATTCACGCCATATATTTTCAATAGGACTCATGTTAGGATTCATTGAAGGTCATGGCAGATTCGTAATCTTCTTTTTATGAAGCCACGCAGTCACTGATTTGGACGTATGTTTGGGATCGTGATCTTGCTGAAAAGCAAATCGCCAACCTTGATGAAGATTTTGCGCTGATAGTTGTAGATTTTCATCCAGTATTTTGAAATAGTTTGCATATTTCATTATTCCTCTTATTGAAATTAATTGGCCAGTTACCCTTGAGCTAAAACAAACCAAAAGCATCATTGAGCCGCTTCCATGTTTTAATGTAGCCACTGTGGTCTTTGGGAGGAAAGCCTCACTTTCTTGCGCCAAATCTTCTCTACATCATTATGTCGAAAAAGCTCAATTTTTTTTGACCACTCACTAACAATTGTTCACAAAACAATTTTCTTTGTCCAAGAACGTTTTGGCAAAATTAAACCGAGCAAGAGTGTGACATGGTTTGTGAAGAGAGATCCATCCTGATCGCTTTCCATACACCTCATTTCTATTTAAACAACATTGTACCGTGCACTAATACCCATCCTATCCAGTCACTGGATCTAACCAACACCTTTATCCACTGTGCCATGTAGGCGTTGGTTAGATCCAGTGACAGACCCAAAGAGTGTGAGTTCAATATCCGGTTAAGGCAGTGGAGAACTTTCAGAGGGAAAATTAGCAGGAGATAACTGATAACTGACATCCATCAAACATGGCACGTGAAACTAGAACAGTCTACCCCAGTGATCGAAATAAAGGGTTCAGTTCGAAATTCCAACCACCTGAAGAAGGCCGGAGCGTACAACGGCCGAAACGTTGTGATAAATATGGCGACAAAGATGAGGACAATAGTCCGAATAATGTAAATACTGTACATAATACCTCATCTCAGAAATATAGACAGACTCTGAATTAAATACTTTACAGAAATAAAAATAAAAAGAGATATAAGTAAAATAAACACTTCACCTAAAGTATTTATCGTAGCGGACAAAACTAGAAATTTATATAAACTAAGCCCCAAAACACAATAGAAGACAAAAGGACAACATAAGTAAAACAAACAGAAAATACCAAAAATTACAAAATACGATACTAACACCCAAAAACATTAGACCAAAACGGATGAATTCCATCGTAAAATCACATGCATTCGTTACACTAAATGACGACAAAGAAAATTCCGGAACCAACCTAACATGAAGGATGAATACAACTAAAAGTGAACGAGTTAAAATAAGTAACATAATATTAGAATGAATTAACTCAAAACTAAGGACGAAAGTAAGAGTAAATCAATGTTAAAAGTAAGATAGACTGGATCTGTAACCTATAAGATAAACATAACTGCGAATTTATACAATTAGATATAAAAGATTTCTACTCTTCTATAACCGAACCTATGCTATATAAGTACATATCCTTAACACAAGAATAAATAAAATAAGCACAATAGAAGTAAACGTCATTAAGCACAGCAGAAAATCACTTTTATTCCACAACGGAAATTATGAGAGCGTTGTCCCAGGTGAGCTCTATACCATTTATATGTATTAGCTCAATTATTTCATATAGTAAATGTATATCAACAAGCTCGCGGATAAACTACCATTATAACTACCCTTTTTAACGTTGATGCTTCCTTCTTTCTTTAGTCACGCGTTTCGTTGTCGTATAATAGTGATTTTCAGCAGTTTTTAATGAGTTTTATTTCGTTTCTAAGGAGTTATCCTTATCAAACATAGTGCGGTTATAGAAAAGAAGAAAGCTTTTATATCTAGTTGTAAGTATTCGCAGTTATATTTGCTATTTTGGCTATGGAACCAGTCTATAGTTGCTGTTTTTTGCCTTTTTCTACTGACTTATTCCTAACTTCGATCTTACTTCTGACTTAATTCTTTCGAGTATTAATTTACTTATTTTATCTACGTTGGTATAGAAGTCTTTCTTTTTCTATTTTCTTTTCTTTAATTTGTCGTGGAGGTACGGTGAAGTAATGGATAGCGGCTCGGATTGAGGTCTCGGAGAGCCGAGTTCGATTTCCAGTCGAAACCATTACATTCACTTGCGTGTGAATCCTCTTCTTCTCTCCCCAGAGAGGGTTTTATAGCCTTGGATTGCAACTGGTCTACAAAAAAAAAAAAAAAATATGACAACCTATTGCGTTAAAAATCTGCCTCGTCAGTCATATATCGAAAAATACATGATTGCGTAAGATATATTTTATTTACGTGGGAATTTACTCTCACTCAAACGCGCGTGCGCGCGCGCACACACACACACACACACACACAAACTGTTCCGCCAAAATTTCGAAAAGAGAGGATCTTATCGGATTTTCTTTAAGAAACAGTCTTAGAAATACTGGTTTTTGACTTGACACAAATACTGACGAGTGGCACCATTGAAAAGAGACAACTACGTCACCAACCAAGTAAAAAAAAAAAACGTATACAATGTCTTGAAGGCTCGAGTTCTTGCGCACGCGTACATACACCAACACATATATACGTCTACATAGTCTAATACGTACAACAATTGAATGAAAGTAAGAGAAAGTAAAAGGGAGTTAATTATTGTGTACTTCTAGCTATAACTATCGAAACACGTGTCTAATATGGAAGGAAAAGAAAGAATAATGTGAAGACTAAGAATCATGGCGAATAGTTAAATAAATGAAACAAAAATACAATTAAATATACAAATAATTCGATCGGGTAATGAGAAAATTACAAGACAAGTAGGAAAGGCTGAATAAATTAAAATAAATGTAAAAAAAATAAAAAGAAAAAGTATTAAAATGAAAGAAAGAATCAAATCTAAAAGACAGAAATAAAAGAAGAGAAAGATAAGAGAAATACTAAGAAAATAAGCAAAAAGAAATTAACAAGAAATAAAGAAAAAATTAAAGAAAATGAAAATAGAAAGAAGAGGTTAATATAAAGTAGAAAAAATGACAAGAAGTGAAAAAAGTAAAGAATGAAAAATTAACAATGAAGAAATAATCAAATATCAAGAGAACAAATTAATAAAATTGGCCCGAAAAAGAGAGGGTAAAAGAAATAAAGAAAAACGACCAAATTTTCAAAACAAAATGATGAGTGAAAAAGAAAGAAAACGAAGAAAGAAAGATAAAAAATAAAAAAGACAAAGACAAAAAAGAGAAAGAGAAGAAAAATGAACGATTGAGCGAAGATGAAACAATAAAAGATAAGCAATGAAAGAGAAATAAAGCTCACGTAACGAAAAATAAATCGTCAAAAACAAAAAAAAATCAAAGGCAAAACTACAGACAATAAATAAATAAATAAATAAAAATAAAAAAAGTAAAAGATGCAATTATAAATGTGGAAAATTAGAAAAGAAAAGAGAAGAAAATACAAAGCAATAACGAAAAAAGTAGCGGAAAAGAAGGAAAGAAAACCGGGACTAAAAGAATAAAAAACGAAAAATCTTTTCTAAAAGAAAGAAATGAAAACAAAAAGCAAAAAAGAAAAAAAAGCAGTATTAAGTAAATGAATAAAAGAAGGAAGAATAAAGGAATCAGAAGAAAGAAAGAAAGAAAGAAAGAAAGAAAGATGAAATTAAGAGATAAATAAAATGAGTATAGCTTAAAAGATAGAAAGAAATAATGAAGAAACGTAGAAATAATAATAAAAGCAAGAAAGAAAAAAGATTGAATAAAATGAGGGGGAAAAAGAAAGATTGAATAAAATGAAAGAAAGAAAGAAAGGAAGGAAAAGCGAGAAAGAAAGGAAAAAAGAAAGAAAGAAAATGCCGCCATCAAAACGGGAATTTGAGAAAAAGCAAAACCTCACTGTAAAGAGAAGAAATAACGATGCCGATCGTCGGGGCGCGAGAGAGAGATGCGGGTTGGGGGATGGACCGGCGAGATGAAGATATGCGTCGCGTGGGGGTTGGTGTGGGATGAGGAAACACAGTCGATGGTGCGGAGGCTGTCGACGAGGAGTTTCAATGCACGCTACGGCACGACGCCGTAGCGCTTCGTAATTACCGGGGGAACCAAGCGGGTGAGTTGGTTGGGCGGAGGTAGTGGGAGGTGGCGGGAAAACGACTCCACCAGACTCCACCATGCTCCATCCGCCATTTTGCTTTCTTCCTCCTCCGCCATCTTTCTCTCCATCGACTACTGCTTATTCGTTTCTCTGCCGACACTGAAGATTCAGTTTACTGTGCGCTTGTCGTCATCGTCGTCCTCATCGTCCCTCCCGTTGTTGTTGTTAGTGCTTCAAACACCCGACCTCAGCCACCCACCGCTCCGCCTCCACCGCCATTTCCGACGCGCCCCTCGCCACCTTCGTCCCTTGCCACTCTCTCCGCCTTCAGATTTCCACCATCTCTCATTTCCCACCAGGCTGCTGCTTCCCGTCTTTTTCCTCTTCCACCGCCTCCTCCGTTCTTTTTCGTCTTCAACGTTCGTACCGCATTTTCTAATTGATCGCTATTCGCCGACAACGTAGACTTGACGCCGAAGCGCCCTGAACTCTCGCATGGGGGCATATCGGTAGATAATGGCGGGCTATGGCGTATGTATATATGTTAGCGCCTATACACGCACACACACGCGTGCGCACACACGCACACACACGCGCGCGCACGCACACACACACACACACATATATATATATATATACACGGTTATGTATATGTGTGTGTATTGTCTCTGTGTTAGAGCATGTGTATGTTATATATATATATATATATATATATATATATATGAATATTTTCGCCTATCTCTATGTGCATTGCTTGTTTATGATTGGCGGTTTGTTAGCATAGGCTCCGTTGGCATGAATGTGGATCACAGATATTTAGCTTAGTCTGGCATAAGGCCAATTTTTTTAGCCTTTAATTCGAGATCTCGTGAACCCAATTCTTTACCTACTCCATCATATGTAACTATGTCTATCACACAGGTATAAACAAATTTATTTATTTGCTCAAATACTTCTGACTCAAATATGTCTCGTGCAAACGATTTTAAGGAGAATATGTTAACTAGAGTGACAATAATTTTAACCGTTAATCTATCTATATATCTATACATAAAATATTTTTGAACAAACATATGATTGTCATAATTCAAAATTTATTTAACACCTAATTTGGAACGTACTTATTGGTAATAAAGTACCAATGTGATTTGTCCTTGTTATTAGTAATGAAGTACTAATGTGATTTGTCCTTGTTATTAGTAATAAAGTACTAATTTGATTTGTTAACTACTGCTCTCCTAAAAATGATCTTTTTTATAAACTATTTTCAGGAAAACTGCAATAGACAATTTTCGACATTTGACTACTGAACATTTTAGGTGACGATATCTTCCAAAATGAGTCATTTTAGCCTCTCTCCATTTTAGCGATCTGTCGATCGATCCATTATTCGACCTTTTATATAAATAATGTGATAATGAAATAAAGTAGTACTTTATGACGAGACATGAATTAGCACTTCATTTGTTTGACATGGACGTGGCCTTGACCAATTTAGCCACGGAAAGTTCATTGTAAAACAAATCTTTAACTACTACTTTGTCGTGAGTCATTTGTTCACTCTCTCGTTAACGATGTTCAGGGATTACTGAAAGTTGTCTCTTCGATTTCATAATGCTTATTTTAACGAATGAAAAATGGACGGTCTTGAAACTTCGTGTATTTAGTAAAACATTCAGAATGACAATCTTTCATCATAGAATTCAAAGTAAAATGATTGTAAAGATCTGCAGATACCTTTTTTATACAGCTGTTCACCAAATAAGGCCCAATAGCTATTCAAGTTAGAGGATAATTGAATTAGGTTATTGTATGAGGGGACAGTAAGAAGTTTATATTGTGATATGTTGGATAGATAACAGTTGACCCTGATCTTGAAGACGTTAGATTGTAAGGATCGAGAAAACATCCACGCGGGAATCTGTTCCACAAAGCAACATTTCTTGATAAGAAGCTTGTTGAGTGGAACTTCCTCGTTACCAATGGAATATGAATAGAATGAGAAAGAGGCGATCTAGCGTACCTGGCATGGGGGGGGGTCCTTGCTACGAATCGGTGAAATTCTGGATTGTGTCTGATCGGAACATTTTTTAATCCTTTCACTACGAAGAAAGGCAATAAAGCCACTATGACGCAAGGGGGGGATTACTTAGTGTGAGTGAATATGAAAACAAAAATAGAAGAAAAATACAGTTAAGAAGACAGTATAATAATAATAATAATAATAATAATAATAATAATAATAATAATAATAATAATTTGCCTTAAAAGTATTAGGTTGGAGCAAAAATAATGTCGTTTTCTCACATATGTTAATATGTGAGAAAACGACATTATTTTTGCACCAACCTAATACCAATAGAGTAGCAAAAGTCTAGCATCGATTCGTCTGTGGGAAAGAAGGTACAGAGGGGAAATACTTCATCACCCACAAGGCCGCCTATATGCTTTTGAGCTCTGTCAAAGCTGGATAGCAATACTTTATTTTTTGCTCTGATTTGACATGTAAGGAGGAAGTAGATATTTTCTGAAACGGTAGAATCTAAAAGGGCCTTACAAAATCACAAAGAACTTTACCAAATAAAGAAAAAAAAACTACAAAATTTAAACTCTTCCAGCTTCAACAAAAAAATAGGTAGCACATGTATCTCGTCAAAAAAATTATATAAACAAGATTTTGGCTTGTCACCCTACTTTAAGCAAAATACTTGGAAGGAAACTTCGATAAATACTAGAAATAGCGATAACAGTTAGTGGATTCGTGAAGACTAATTTGTGAAAAAAACTGTTTCAAGAAAAGCATTTCGTAAATTCCAACAAGCAGTTCGGTGAATGAATGCCAAATGGTTCCTGTACGAAAAACACCCAAAACTCGGACACACACACTTTCATCAGAGTAGAATTTTTTATGACAGTCTCGTTACGGAGGGTAACCAACACATTTGATGTATTGTTTTGTAAAATGTCTCTTTTGTGTTCATATAATCTTTTATTTAGTTTCATTGAGGTTTCTCCTATGTATTTTTGTAACAATCATTACAGGCGATTGAGCAAAATCCTCCTTCAAGTTTTAGCTTTGTTTAGTGTTGACTAAGTCTTTTATTGTTTTAGAAGTAGTAGTAACGCAATTCTATCATAACAAAATGTTACTCTGATCAAAGGAGAAACAATTCACTGCGACGAAAATGTCTAGAGGGTAACTTGATCGCAATGTCATCTATACAAAATTTGTGCCAGGGCTCTTGCAACATGTTACCATTCCTGGTAGAACTTCTATTACCACACTGTGAGATATCTACTAATAACAGTGGGAGAAATATATAGAATCTAAATGAAATCAGCTAGAATTTTTTAAAATATTTATTTCTTTTCGTGACCAAAAATGTACAATGTTTTCGTATGGAAAAAGACATTTTCGCATATGGGCAACATTTTGTTAGAGCAATAAAAGCCGACATATTAAAATGCCATGGTAAACAGATGTCATGTTACTAAGATGAAAATATAAGACTTTCATGAATAAGATTATCAGAAAGATTCTTTCTCTTCTAAACATCTGAAAATATATTTAATTAAAACTTTGGTTCATCGGACTTTGGTCACATGCTCAGAAACTAACTTAGATTCTGAAATTGAATTTATTAGGAATGTTCTGAGCGAGAATAGTTACCTTTCGGACATTGTGGTCCCAGAAATGACCCACTTGTCTATTGGTGAGGTGAGTTCGAGTTTTGCTAAGTACATTTCAGTTGGTGTAATAAATTATTACTGTTTCGCCAAGCTACATATTGTTTTTGGTGCCCGACTTAAAGTGAGACTGATCCAGAAGGATGTCCTGCTGACCCATCATATTAATTCTGTCATTTACAGATTCATATGTCAGTGCAATGCCGATGTAGGCAGGACGGGTCAAAGGTTGTAAGCCTTGTTAAACGCCCGGATCAAGTGTGCGTTAATGTTTCAGGTTCAGCAATAGCTGAATTTTTGGTTTAAAACCCAGCTATGAGCTCGGTTTTATTACACGAACCTATACTCGATGTTGAGTAGGGTTAATATAGATTATCACTTGAAAGCTTTGAAATCAGTTTCCATTAAGTCCTACCAGCCATATCTTTGTAAGTAGACGTGGTTGGTGGGTTTAAATGTAATTGGCCTTCAATATTTTTTTGCTTTCGTTTTTTACATATAACCTTAGTCCGGGGTTAATCAAAATTTTAGTTGAATTGATGAATTGATGAAGCGAGTGCAAGATTTGCTAAGCATATTTCAGTTAGTGTCAAAAAACTCTTACCATTTCGCAATCCACGTATTGTTTTTGTTGCCCAGTTTATGTTGAGGCCAATCCAGAAGGATGTTTTGCTTACCCATCGTATTAGTCCTGTCATTTACAAACTCAGATATCAGTGTGATGCTGGCTATGTAGGCAGAATCGGTCAAAGTTTGGAAACACAGATCAGCCAATTTCGTTCCAGCCAATATTCACAAGTAAAAGGTGGACAAATGGATAAACACTTGACCAGCAGCCCGAACATGTTCTCAGTGCTGAGTATGACTAATACAGATAATAACTGGAAAGTTTTGAAATCAGTGTACATTAAGTCCTACCAGTCATCTCTCTGTAAAGATAAGGGGTAATTGGTGGGCTTAAAGGTAATAGTTCTTTAATGTGTTTTTTTCATAATTTTGCATAGGAAATTAGTCTGGGGTTAATTAAATTTTTAGTCGCTTTTTTGTTTTAATGAGAGAGTACCGATAACCAGGTTTAGTTGTTTTAATCATTATTAGTTTTTTTAGGTAATACTACTTTATAGCAATATATATATATATATATATATATATATATATATATATATATATATATATATATATATATATATAAGTGAACAATGACGTCAACACTCAGAGGCGACAGGCTGTTTCCTGCTAGACGCAATCATCAATCCGCGAATGTTGGATTTTTTCTCGACTATTTATATATATGATCAGTGGTGCATTGTGGGTAATCTATTCTGCCGGTTATTTTTGCTGGAGTGGCTTGTTTGCTTATTCATTTGTTTGGGTTAATTTATTTTACTTGTTTTTCATTTTCATTTTTTATTATTTATTCTTGTCGGTTTTTGATGTTTTATTAACGTAGCAAAAAAAAAAAAAAAAAAAATTGGCATGATATGCTTCGGTCGCTTATTTAATAGTTTGTTTTGGTCTGGGAAGATAATTTTGATAGTTTTGTTAATTGCTTACAAAACAACGTAATATACCAAGGCACGGTAAAATCAACAGATAATGAAGAAAAATTATACATAGGAGTAACAGAAGGACCCTGGAAACAAAGAAACTATGCACACAAAACATATTTCACCAATAGTAAATACGCGAACAGCACAATGCTTTCCAAGTATATCTGGGAAATTGAAAACAAAACACAAATCACATCAAAAATATCATGGAAAATAAAGAAAAGATCATCAGCCAACAACAATCAATCAAAAATCTGCAAACTTTGCTTGGAGGAAAAAATAGCTATTATTACCTTCCCAGATCAAAATCAATTACTAAATAAATGATCTGATCTCATCTCAAAATGCAGACATGAAAACAATTTTTTACTACGTTACATAAAAATCGAAAACTGAAAAGAATAATAAAAAAATAATCAAAACAATATAGAAAAAAAACTAGTAAAATAAATTAACCCAAATAAATAAATAAACAAACGAGCCACTCCCGCAAAAATAACCACCAGAATAGATTACCCATAATGCACCACTGACCCATACATAGTTGAGGAAAATCCAATATTCACGATTGCGTCTAACATGAAACAGCTTGTCACCTCTGAGTGCTGACTTCAATGTTCACTTTTATATTTGTATTTACACACGCTCTATCTCTGAATTTGAGCACTTTATCCCAAAAATATAGGACACATTAAAATTATATTCCTTCATATATATATATAGATTGCGTCTAGCATGAAAGAGCCTATCGCCTCTGAGTGTTGACTTCAATGTTCACTTATATATATATATATATATATATATATATATATATATATATATATATATATATATATGTATGTATATATATATATATATATATATATATATATATATATGAAAAAGATCGTTGGTAATTTTTTGAGGAAATCACAGATTATTACAGAAATTCTAGACCAAACAGAGCAAAATATTTTTGGTCTGCAATATTCATCAAAACAAATTTACTTTCTGTCAATTTCATAAATCTATCCTTCCAGAACATTCAATATTTCTCAGCCGATTACTCAACTCAATTTGTTTTTGTTCTCTTCTCTTAGAGTGAAATCTTTTTCATTAAGTGAATTCTGTAATGATCGAAATAAATGCTAATTGAAAAGGTGAACTATTTGTCAAATGTATAAAAGCCTTTTTCATTATAACTAAAGAAACGGGCGAAATTATACAAATCTTCCCCTTTTTACCCGCGTTGGAATGAAATCACAATTTCATCTTCAAATAAAAAATATTCCGAAAATATTGATTTTTTTTATATCTTTAAGGCTACAATCGATAAACATTAATCAATCCTGACAAAACGTGTATATATATATATATATATATATATATATATATATATATATAATACATACGCGGTGACGATACAATGAGAACCGCTCTTTTTTAATGAACAGGTCACACTAAACATTTCATATAGCCCTTTTCGGCAAGCCAATCCTTCAAAACATATAATATGTCTGGTTGGCGAATATTGAATCATAATAAAAAGCGTTGTGGGAGGTGAAGTGAGAAGGGAGCGGAGTCAGCTTTTGTCAAACACCCCGGGAAATAATAATAGGGAAACGAATTCAAATTCCAGGCTAGTTTTACTTTTCAGAAACGTCCTATGTTCAGGCTAAGCATAACACGCTGATACCCCGTGCAACACAACTAGAAACTGTCTTAGGTTTTAATGAACATGGAAGGAAGACCATTAAATACCATTGATCTGAGAAATACAGCGAAGGACTTTGTACAATGCCCCGACGATCTGCACAGTGATGAGATAATTGAATTTTGAATGCTATTATAATAGATTCTCGTATATGAAATAGACGTACTGTTTTTAATTTTTACTGTAAACAACGGGTATTAGGTTTATCGGATTGCGTACTCTAAAATATAATTAATAAAATCAATGTGCTCTTCCACCATCTATAATCAGGAAAATTAATGTTACCAGTGCCGTAGAGAATTGTTTCAATGAATTCGATAAAAGCATTGGCTACTCAGTCAATAAATGCCGAATATTTCCTTATAAGGAAACGGTAAATATTGCTATTACCATTAATTTTTTAATTTAAATATCGATGTATTGTATATTGATGATCTTATGCGTAAAAAGATTATCAAAACCTAGTCCTTTACGGATTGCAAAACATCGAACATATTTTTAATGACGCTCCACGTTCGAGACAACAATTGGTGATTGATAATGGTCAAATCAATGCATTACATGAATTAAACTAGTACTTCAAATTGGAACACATTACGAGAAACCTTTGTGACATTGGATAAGACGACCATCCCAAGGAAGAGACAAATGAAATTCGCAAAATGATGAAAAAAACAACAAAAAAACAAACAATGCCAAGGAATGCTATAAACAACAGAACATTAAATAGAGAAATTACAAACAACTGCAAGCTAAAGAGAAATGACTCAATGAAAAGTCAGATGAATAGAAGGAACATCAGGGATAAGGTAAGTATACACAAACGAATAAAAAGACATAATATGTGTTCATCAAATTGAAGGTGGGGACAGCACTCCTAATGGAAAAAGAAGATATACTCCCAAGATGGAACCAATGCACTGCAAAATTATTTCGTGATGAGCGTTAGAGGCAACTGCAGTGCGCCAAAATTTGGAAGGACCGATATGATTACAACCTGATGTAAGCTCGCACTGCAGAATATGAACGGCAACAAAGCAACGGTACCAGATGGGAATTGTCACTAAAATGTTCCCAACTTTAGAGTATTTTGACATCGACAAAATTAGAGAAATAAATTAAATATACAACAGTATTGAAACTCTGAAATATATTAGTATATCCAACTTCGTAACGCGGTCTAAGAAACCAATGATTTCGAGTGCTCTAACAAACATGTCACATAATCAAGTTTATAATCCGAAGCAGAATAAGACTTGAAAGTGGAACAGTGTGGCTTTGTTAAAAACACTGCAACAAGAAATATGCTATACTTATAATCAGAATGCTTTCAGAGTGTGAAATACAAGTTTAGAAGGATGTATAATAATATTTTATAGATTATGCAAATGTATTTGATAAGGTACATGAGAAGAGTCTGTTTGAATTGCTAGGTAAAAAAAAAAAAACTCGATTTATTTCACAAGTTAGAATAGCCCATAATATACTGGAAGCAATCCACGTGTATACAGATTAAGAAAATAGAAAGAGGTGTAAGACAAGGATGTATATTCTCACCGGATTTTTTCAACCTTTACAACAAAACTAACCTAAGGAAGCTAGAGATTATGCCCGGATTTATTATCGGTGTGCAAAATCTAATATCAGATATGCAGATGACACCATGTTGATGGCAGAAATCGAAAGAAAACTAAAGGACCTCCTAGACATGACAGTGAAGAAAAACAAGAAGAAAGGACTAACCATCAATTGCAAAAAATTAAAAAAAAAATTAGTGTGATTGATAGCAAGAGAAAAAGCCCATTGTGCTCGCAACGAATTGAAGATTTCAAAATTAAACAAGGACAGAAATTTAAATATTTGTGAAATGTTTTAACAGATGACAGGAAAATATGACATTAAAATCTGAAGTCACATTGGAGTTCAAAAGTGCCTTCCAAAAGCTAAGCAAAATATTAAGTAACAACAAAATTACGTTAGAATAAAAAAAATAGTGAACAGCTATATAATATATATATAATATCACTCCTCCTCTGTAGCAATTAAGGCTGAACAATGTCCTTACATACGAGAAAAGACTGGAGGTAACGGAGATGGTGTTTTAAAGTAGGATACTGAGAATGAATGGTGCCTATAAGCAACGAGAAATTCTAAAGAAAATGAAAATGGAAGGAAAAGGAACAATTAATCATAAAAATAAAAACGACATTTGGAATTTCTGGAACACATTGAGAAATGGCGGTTTGGAAAATTTGACACTGACGGGATATACTGAAATGAAACGGGACAGAGGAAAGTAGAACATAATCTACATAACAACCCTGAATAGGAGGGATAATAAAAACCAAACGTTGTTAAGAGCTACAAAGGAATTTGTGAATCGGCCTAACTGCCCACATCCTGAAAGGACATAGCATTTGGAAGAAGAAAATTCAACATTAGAGACTTAACATATTGCAGCATATAGTTTATGTTAGTTACTTTGGTATGGACATTTCATGTAACTTTAAAAAATGTCTTCCTGTTTTCATCATTATTTCGAGATAACATAAATGTTCCGGTTTTTAAACAAATGACAAAAGTGTATACTTTACAACCTGAAGCACAAGAAATCGTTGGCCATGGTTTGTTTACCCACAAAAAGTATCTTGATGCTGTACATGTAATGTGGCAAGAAGGGATTCTTTTAAGAAAGCTAAACGATTGAATCGAACAAGTACAGTTCACGACACGAATTAAAGACATCAACCCAAAAAAGCATCTGGAATTAGTGAAGAGAAATATCCCATCATACATTTTCAATTTCGCCACTTCTCATGAAATATGGCTTGTATAATGTTTTCATAAACATAACTTCAACAATTCGAAGGGTAATTTCCCAGCCAATTATTTTAAAAGGATTCGTTTTTAAGTGAGGCCGGATTTCATGGACCAAACTCCGTTCTGATAAAAAGAAAATGAAACAATGACGGAAAATTAATGTTGGTTGATGTCGGAGAGAAGCATTTTCTTAAGGACCATACTCGTGAATGAATTATTTGAACATGTTCCACTGACGGGAGAAGTCGATAATCCATTAATCAATCTTACAGGATGCCAAGTCTTATCATGCAAATCAATTATTTAAAAAATATTGGGATTAACCAACCAATATTGCAAAATTCTTTCGAAATATATTTTCATTATAAATAAAGATTAAGGAAAGGTCATTAAGATAGGCTGCGTAATGAAGTAAACCGATTGATCAAACGTAATTTGTAGTTAAGAATATAAAGTGGTCGTCTGAAAAGTTCAAAGATTCTCTCATGCGGCTTATACTTTTCAGTATAGTCTCCCTTGTGGTGAAGATCATTCTTCCGTCGGTGTTGCAATACTTGGATTTTATCACCCTGTAAAAAAGCTTTCATCCTATCATCGTCACTGCAATACTCGTTCTCAGCCACGTGTTTTTTTATGTTGGGATACAGATGCTAGTTAGACGGGGTCAAACCAGGAGAACAGGGAGGTTGATCAAACAGTTCAAAGACACTGTCACAAACAGCACGACTTATATGCTGGAGTATTGCGCTAATGAAACAAGACTCCTTTCGTTTGTTTCCCTTGGCGTTTGCTCTTGATAGACTTTCGTAACTCCCTCAGCAAGTTGGCATAGTACTCGCCATTGCTGGTGCGTCCCTTTTGAAGATAGTCAATAAAAACAATGAATTTTGTATCTTAGAGGTCATTGCCTTCGCCACATATGAAACGGCTTTGGCCTTCTTTGGAGCAATTGAAGAGAGGTGCTTCCACTGCATAGATTGTTTCTTTGGCATGAACCCTACACACGTCCTGAAACGTTCAAGGAATCCAGCTGGATCTGTCCCAAACAATGTCATATATTTATCGTGATGTGATCAGCCTGCTGTACTTTTGATCAGGTGTCAGAGGACGTGGTACCCACCGAGGAGAAACCTTCGTCGTTCCATGTTCATTGTGCAGAATATTCTCAACTTTCTCATGGGATAGGCTAATACGATTGAATCATCCACCTGTCATCCATCGTCATGTAGTGAACACGAGCAATGTTTTTCTCGGTGGTGGCAGTTGCAGGATGGCCAGACCTTGGGTCATCTTTAATACTCTCCATTCCTCTTCTAAATTCAGCTACCCCCTTTTGCACTGTAGATAAATCTAGAGCCTCACCCTGTAATGCAGTAACCATATCAGCATGAATGTCAAAGTGAGCTAAACCCTTTTTCTGCAGGTACTTGATAACATCGCGATTGTCCATTCTCAAGAGAAATCGTAACTAGTTATGTTTGAAGTCTTCTTTGAACAGTCAGATGCCAGTTTACCTGGAAAGAAACAATGTAGTTATTAAAAAGAAGAGTTGAAATTATTGCATGCAAGATTTCACAGTTCTAGCATCATTCCTTCATAGTCGACCTATGAACTTTTCAGCCCACTCCCGTCGAGCCACATGGGATGGACATGATGTCTGGTCTAGATTTTGTGTCCTTTATAGAAATAGCTAGCCAACGCGACTCCGAAGACAACAGAAAATTGTTGTTCTCATGATAAATGCAGATCATAAGTTATTGGGTGATACATTTACAGTAAAATAGTAGGTCACAGTAAAAAAACAAAAACTTCAAACTGAACAATACATTCGTGCATTACAATGACCCTTGACATTCTGCAAAGTTGATTATCACACACCTCGGCAAAAGGAACTAGTAATACACAAAGCAAGAGAAAACAACAATAACAAAAATTGCAATATGAGCTCTGGTAACAAGTAGTTGTGAGACATTAGGTTTATAAATCCCCAAAATTCAAACATTGCTTGTTGGATAAAAGCGTTGGGTGAAGTAATCCAATAGTGACTTGACCCCAACTTGACTTTTGAGTTCAATACGTGGCCACATCAGAGGTGAACAAAAACTTGGAGAATTGAGTTACTGAAGAGTATTAATTGAAAACTGAGATATCCAGAAAAGGCATGGCACGTGGAACAAGAACAATCTGCCCACGTGGACTAAATAAAGGGTCCAGTTCGAAATTCCAACATATATCATCTGAAGAAGGCCGAAGTGAACAACGGTTGAAACATCGTGAATATGACAATAAAGATGAGGACAACAGTCCGAACAATGTGTATATAGTTACAATATCTCATCATATTTTAATAGCAAATTGCGAAAACATTGACTTGCATAATAAAATTTAAGTCCATGTAAAAAAAAAAAATGAATATTACATGCTGATTTTTAATATATTTACACTTTCGTATTAGAGCAGTGGTTAAATGCGGAGAATATTGAATAAGATTATGCCATCAAATTACCGAGGTTAGATATTAACATAATAACGAGTTAAGACCAAAATATAGTTGCGCCACGATGACCGGCCTAGTCACCGGATCTCAACAGAATCGAGATCAGAGAGCAAAGGGTTGATATTAACATCCGATATGATAAGCACACCAAATCGATGAACTTATACGATAGAATATTGGCAAAATTTCCAGGAGAAACGGAGAAATTTAATTGCATCGATTGCTTGTGGCACTGTATAAAAATAAGTTTCGGTTATGCAACGACGTATATTTTATTTTATTCTTTGATGTTTTCACTTCATTTAATTTAATAAAAAAATCTTATTAGAATGTCCCTATATGACCGCAATATTTTTGACAAATTAACCTCAAATTTTCTAATTCATTCACGTTAAAGGCGTATCAATAAAAAGGGTAAAATGTTAAGTAATTTGTGTAATTTAAAGGATATGTAAAACAAAATATAATTTTTAAATCGATAAACTCGTGTCTCTTAATTCAAGCCACTACGCATTTATAAATTGTATATATATATATATATACAAATATATAAACATATGCATACACACACACACACACATATACATATATCGGCAGATATATGAAATTTCGCACACACACACACATATATATATATGTATATATACAGAGTGTGTCTATATTTCTGAGATGAGTTATTATGTACACTATTTACATTATTCGGATTATTGTCCTCATCTTTGTTGCCATATTTATTATAACGCTTCGGCCGTTGTACGCTTCGGCCTTCCTCAGATGGTTGGAATATCGAAGTGATCCCTTTATCCACTGTGCCATTAAGGACACATGGCACAGGTGTTAGTTAGATCCAGTGACAGGATCCAAAGAGTTTGAGTTCAATCCCTGATTAAGGCGGTGGAAAACTTGGAGATGGGGATTAACAGGAAATAACTGATAACTGACATCCATTAGACATGGCACGTGGAACTAGAATAGTCTACCCCAGTGAGCAAAATAAAGGGTTCAGTTCGACATTCCAGCCACTTGAAGAAGGCCAGAGCGTACAGCGGCTGAAAATTTGTGATAAATATGGCAACAAAGATAAGTACAATAGTCCGACTAATGTAAATAGTGTATAGAGGGTGATTGAAAAGTAACTCCCTATTTTATGTATGATAGACTCTTCCGTCTAACTATAGTCATTCATACGTAAAATAGGGATTATTTTCCAATCACCTTACTATTCCACGCACACACACGCACATTCAGAAACACATATCTATCTCTCTCTATATATATATATATGTGTGTGTGTGTGTGTGGAATAGCAATTACTAAAATAAATCAATTTTGTCAGAGCGTCAGAATACAAAAACACGCACACACACATGTAAACATATATTTATTCATATACTAATGTGTGCTTGTAGCTTTATATATATATATATATATATATATATGTGTGTGTGTGTGTGTGTGTGTGTGTGTTGGTATGTGTGTCTATGTGTGTGCATATATATATATGTGTGTGTGTGCGTGTGTAATCGGATATATATGTCACTTTTTGCTAGTTTGGGTCTATGCAAGTAAGCAAATTTCGCTTATATCGCAACTTATATACACGTACATACTTCTCTCTCTATCTCTCCCTCTCCCCCTCTCTCTCTCTCTCACTATATATATATATATATATATATATATATATATGTATATATATATATATATATATATGTATATATATATATATATATAGATAGAGAGAGAGAGAGAGATAGATAGATAGATAGATAGATAGATAGATAGATAGATAGATAGATAGATAGATAGATAGATAGATAGATATAATTACACAGCTCTTAACTGTATAAGTGGGTTCAGGGGCAGCAATCCATCATTAAATTTTTCCCTATATATTTCCAGGGATGTAATCGAGATTACGAACTTCTTATAAACAGAGAAGACAAATTATTGCTGGCAGGTACCTTCTGCACATGCGCATGCGTAACACTTCCGGTTTACCCGGAGCGAAAGAACGAAACGATTTAAGGTTGGGATTCGACTTGTTTGTTTGCGGTGATGTCGGATGAGGAGCATTTTTAATATTGTATTTTAATTTCTTTTTGCTCTTCCCTGCTCCATCTCATTTATTGGAATTTATTTCCTGCTGGCATTTTGTCATTTTTTTTCTTCTGCCCTTCATGTCAGGAGGCAGATTTTCGTACGCGATATGACGACATAGAATTAATAAGTAGGCAACGTAAGAAATATTGCACTGCATTGATGTTAAAGTGTTTGCTTGCTTTGTTTAAAAAGACATTGCACTAATTTGGCCAAATATCTTTACATATTTTTATTAATTTTATTTTCATCTCGGGCAAGCATTGACAGGCTATTTTGACTAATGTTATGCTTGAGTGAAAGTCCTCTTTTTTATTTGATTCAAGCACCAACAATAACAAGTAACTATCTCAGCCACAAGGCGTATTTTTGGTTGATGGCCTTATTATTAGGATGCTGCAGGAATACGGGAGTCAAAACATAAACGAACTGGTCTGCAAAATGAAGTTGCTTATCATCGTGCTGTATTAATCTTAGATAGAAAGATATACAGATCGAGAGAGAAAGAGAGAAAAATATGTGTGTGTGTGTTTGTGTGTGTCTGTGTGTGTCTGTGTTTGTGTACAGTACGCCCAAACTTTTACAAAAAAAACCCCAAAAAAACAATAAAAAGATTTAAAATTTTCAGGTATTATACTGTAATTGTCATGCTTTATGATAACCCTTTAGATTTAGATTAACTGATCCATACTGACATTAGTTCTGTGTTTCTTAGAGTCTCACAGCTTGTACCTCCTTTCGTGATCCTTGGTTTCCTCACCCCCCCCATTTTTTGTTGTCCTCATTTTGCAGTATTATTTCTTCTAGAATTCAAATGATTGCCGTTTGTGAATCATTACACACACACAAACACTCACATACACACGCACACACACATACACACGCACACACGGTTTAAGTTTATTGTATTAATGGGGATGGGTTACTGGAGAGCGTACATAAATATAGCATGGAGCATCTCCTCTTGACTGATTTCAGGCCAATTTCTACACACGCACACAAACATATACACACATATATATATATATATATATATATATATATATATATATATATATATATATATATATATATATATACAGGGTGTCCCCAAAAAAGGATACACTATTTTACCGCTGATGTTTTTAACTAATGTTTTTTTTTTTACTTTCCAAGTTAAACGCCTTAGAATCACTGATGGCAGTCAAAGTAAACTTTAAACAAAGGAAATTCATTCTAAAATTCTACTGGAAGTGTGGAAACGCTGTCGAATTGCAAAATACAGTTTAGGTGGGAATTTGCAAACAGATCCACGAACGCGACTTGCCATCACTCGAAATAGAGATAAGTTTGAAGCCGATGGAACTGTTCAGAATGTCCAATAGAAGTGTCCCGGAAGGCCTCGAACATCGATAAGCCCTACAAAACATTAAAGACTGCTAGAAACGCATCAGCAAAGTCCAAGAAAATCTGTACGGCAAGCGAGTACTGAGATACGTATTTCAAAATAGTCATTTTTAAGCGTTGTCAATGGAAAATTTACATACCAAGATTAGTCCATGCTATTAATGACAATGATACAGACCGAAGAAGGGAGTTATATCCTATTGATGAGGCGCTAACAAAACAATAAAATTATGTGTTTAGATTTTATTAAATTTTGAAAATGAAATATGTATTTTAATAAACACTAACTTTATAATTATTTAAATTGCTTATACATTTTTTGTGGACACACACACACACACACACACACACACACATATATATATATATATATATATATATATATATATATATATATATATATATATATATATTAGGTACAGGCTTGCGTTTGCTGGAAAATGTGCATAGCATGATAAAAATGGCCTTAAACTTGAGGAAAATAATTTTTATTTGTCTAAATATCTATGTTATTATAAAGAGAAAAGATCAAATATTTTTTGATTTACATTTTTTAATCATTTCGAGCACGTCCGAAATTGTCATTTAAAATCATGTTTGTTTTAGTCCGGAATAATCGATCGTCAGCCATTTTTTATTCAATATTTTAAACAAAGGTTTATTTTTCCGTTTAAAATTCTGTCAAAAAACAATTAAACTTTTTAAAAATTTATTTTTACAAAATTAGAAATTTAAAAGTTCATTTAATATATTTTAAAAGAAAACATTACGTACTTTATGCGCTGAAAAATGTACTTTAAAACAAGAGACAGCAGGTCTTAACAGTGGTGAAACATGACTCTGTACAGATAGATGCTTTCATCACGTATTGACAGCTTACGAAACGATAACTTATCGTACGGATGGACAAAAGTGATATAATTATAATGAAAAGGCTGTCTAACGGCGGAGAACAACATTTATTTCAACGCAAACCACATGACGGGCTATTGTATTCATAATGCCTCCTATCTTCCGCATATCTGAATTCAGGGGGCACGGTGGAGTAATGGATATCGGCCTGGATTGAGGAATCGGAGAGCCGAGTTTGAATTCTAGTCGAATTCATTACATTCACTTAAGTGCTAATAACCTTGGTAAAGGTATGAATCCTCTTCTTCTCCCTCCAGCTTTGGGTAAATAGCAGGACATAGCCTTGGATGGCAACTGCTCTTCTAGGAGAAGAAAAACTCTGAATTCAAAACCTGCGGATGGTCGTTTGGGGACCTTGTGGCACGTAGTGCACCAGGTCTCTGTAATCGGCCCTTCAAAAAGTGTGGATGGTCCTGCACGAAACCTTCACCACTATAATAAAATCTCATGTGTTATACATGCGGGTTGGGGACCGCTTGTGAATTCCAAATTCCCATGAAACTCCAATATTGGAGCCGGCTCAACCCACCTCGGGTGAATGCCGTTACAAGAACAAGAAGAAATATTTGAATAAAGCTATTTTTGGACACAAAAAACCCATGTTATATTAGATTTGTATCTATTTGCAGATTGCTTATTGTAACCAGCTTTATTTTATAATCTGTAATGATATTTATCTACTTAATAACACCATTGACTAAATTGTGCATCATTTTCATTAATTTTAGAATATTTAACAACATTAATGTAAAAAAATAAAATAAAATAATTTAAGAAATAACAAATATTTGTTGTAAAAATGTATTTTTCATCGAAAACGTTTTTTGCTTTATCCATATTCATAAAAACAAGTAAAGGCAACTCAAAGCTTTTGAAATTAAATAATATCTTTGTATTATTGAGTTTTGCATATTACAATTCAGAGCTGATTTTAAGGTAGAAGAGTGTCAACTGAAAAAAAAAAAATGATTTGCTTTCCTCAAAGCCTTGTGATTTTACTAAGAATGTACAAATTTGAATTTCAAGAGTTTTCATAAAATTAGTTATGGTGGGTATATAAAAAAAATTACCATGACTTCAAAAATAAACATATTTATAATAATTTCCATCGTTTATGAATAGTTTCTGAAAGTTTCATTAAAATCGGACAATTATTTTTATTTTTCCAAGATTTTCAAAATTAATGACTGCCATAAAAAAAAAAAATGCAGAAAAAATTCGCCATTTTATTTACTAGGACTTTCGCTGATGAAGAGAAACAAGGTTTTTCAATCAAAAGTTAGAATGCTCTAATAAAGACAGAAAAATTATTTAAAATAATTAAAATTTACTTTGTTTTTTCCTCTTAAAAATATAAACAATTTGACGATAAAATTTTGTTTTCGTCAAGTGTAAGGTCGCTATGCTCATTTTTCAAATTTAAGGCTGTTATGCTCATTTTCCAGTGATCTCATGCCAGTACCTAAATATGTGTATATATATATATATATATATATATATATATATATATATGTCTGCGTGTGTGTGTTTCTGTGTGTGTATATATGTGCGCGTGTGTGTGTGTATTTGTGTGCATGTCTGTGCGCGTTTGTGTGTGTGTGTGTACATATATATAAGTATCTACTAAAGATTTTTCCCGCTCAGCTAATAAAAGCTAACTCAAAAAAAAAAAAAAATGATAATAATAATTTCGGGTTCATTTAGTTAGATTTTTTATCGTTTGTCGATTCGAAATTTCTCAAAAGAAATGGGGTGTTTTTAAAATATGAATTCCGGATTATTTAATGAAAAATTTATTGTTATGTTGAAGATTGTTATGGAAAAAAAAAAAGGTGCTGTCTATCTATGAATATTCTCCGTTCCGATCGTTGCATGTTCCTATTCTAGACGGTAACAGACAAAAATGAATGATGCCTTCATTGTCAGGTGAACGTGAGGTTATGATATTCCGTAATTTTGTGATTTTGTTTATTGTACAAATGTCTTTTCAGAAATGTACCAAGAATATTACGAAACCTCCTCCCCTTTCTACTTCTTCTCTTTCTCCTTTTATAAAATTAGAATCAGATGAAAAACAAAAAATCGCTTGTCGAAACACATAGATACAGAAACAGAGAGAACAATGACATAGGCTGAGGTAGCGTTGATTTCTCGATGAAGAAAGCACAGAGATCTTCTACCCAAATCTCAAAGTCCATTCAGAAAAGTCAATGTCAGTAATTCTCTTACTTAAGGTCAACATAACGCTCACAGGACAACATTATAATATTCGGACACACACACACATGTGATGTCCCCCCGGTGTCGCTGCGCCAAATGTGACGTCTGCCTCGCCGCATCCGTTGTGCTATCCTGTCCTGTTGCGACCAACTGGCTTGGTATTGGTCGCGGCACCAAATGTGACGTTCTAACCTTTTGGTGATTCGAATGGGAATCTGGTTAGATTCGGTATCAGCCTTGTCGTTCCCAGCTCGCTTCCAACGTCTGGTTACCGAAGTAACTGTTTTGATTTCCAGTCTAACCTACCCACGTTGTGAATTGATCTTAGGCAGACGAAATCAATCAGTCGCCGGGCCGTAATGCAAGTCGAGTTCGAATAAGGGCGATATCGCACAAGTATATGTAAAAGAAAAGAAAATAATAACTCGAAAAGTTCAAATGTGTTAAAAAAGGATAACAATATTTTATATATGGTTGCTGAATACAGGACTGCGTCTACTTCCCAACCCGCTATATGGATTCGTGACACTTTGTGTTTGTTAGGCGAGTCTTAACATCTTAAGTTGTTTGTTCTTTAAGAAACTGGTTTTGGTGTATCTTCAGGTGATATTCGTAAAACTTGTTTTGGTGGTGTGAGTCTAAGTTGTTCTTCAAAAATAAATTGTTCTTGGTTAGAAGTTGAGTTCGAATTTGCGCGAATCTTAGTCAGCTTCTGCGAGGCGGGTCTTCAGAGCTCTCAGCTCACTGCAACTGCTTGCCTGTCTGTCTCCAACTCCAACTCCAACTGTGAACTTCTCTACACTTAACTGGAACTCGAACTCAACTGAACTTAACTCGCTGCGACCAAAACCGGTGTGGGCTTGTCGGGGTTTGAGGTTCCTTGATAATTCTAAACCCACAATCCACTTCTTTGTTCTCGGTCAGGAAAATTTTATTATTTTCCATTTTTGGAAGTCTTCCGTCTTCCCATCTTTTTCTGTTCTCATATTGGTATCTCACCCATACCCTCAGAGGGTGTCAACGGGTTTCCCTTCTCTCTCACAGTGGCATCTCACACCTATCCCTTCAGGGGGGCGCAACAGGCCTCCCCTCTTTCTTCACATGATTACCTCCGTCTAACGCTCATGTCACCATTCAGCCAATAGGCGCTCAGCAGCGTGGGTGTGGCCAGACTAGCCTCGGTTTAAAAAATCTTGCTCAAAGAAAAAAAAATTATCTTCCCTTTTTTTTTTCTTTCTTTTCCTTTTCTCTCTTCTCTTCGAGGAGACTTTACACCCTAGACTCTTTATCTTGACCGAATCACCTGGAATTCGTTAATCAGATTTTCGCCAGCATCAAGTGGGTGGCCATTTGGACGTATTTGCATTCTTGGTGCCAATTACTGATCCGATAAAATAGCTTCGCTATCCTAGCCAGTTCCGACACAAAACAGATGCCTTTTCCAAACGACCTTTCCGTAGATAACTAATGTTTTAGACTTTTGTTTTTTGTAACTCTGTGTGGTCCAATGGACATTTTCGTTCTTCGGTCAGCGGGTGCTTACTTAATTTTTATCTCTTTAGAATTCTGTCTCGCAGGTTATTTGATCAACCTGGAATATTCACCCGCCCCGTAACATAAATCAGATTAAATCCAGTATCTTCCTTTCTCGACAATGGAAATACATTTTTTACCACTTTTCTTTGTCAGAAAAATAACACCGCTTAGTGTCCTTTTCGTGATGGCTTCTTATCACCTAAATTTAATTCTCGCCTTTCTTTTTTTTTCTTCTTTTTTTTTTCTTCTTTCTTTTTTTTTTAGCAAGCCAAATAGTGTCACACACACACACACACACACACACACACACACACACACACACACACAGACAGACAGACACGCGCTCGCGTGCCGACCCCACGTGTTATATGCTAGTCGATCTCGTTGCATCTTTTTATATGGATCGCCCATGCTAGACTGATAGCCAAATGGTTTTGTATATCATTCATAATTTAATCTAATTTGTGCTGCACTGTGTGCAATGTTTACATGCAACTTTATTTGAATAGTGAATCTGCGTCTCACTCCATCAATATATGCAAAACATTTTTAGAAGCAGTACTTGATGTAGACTGAACGTTTAACTTCTCAATATCTTGTCAAATGTGTGTTTGATTGTATTAAGTGTGTATTTGGTTGTATTAATAATTACACACACCTGAGTGTTTTTACAAGCAGGAACATTCATATATTATTCTGAATATCTTTTTTAAAATTTAATTTGGGTTGTATCAAGTTTCTAAACACATGAATAGATTGACCTGTAAATTAAGAAGAAAAAAAATGACATCCTATCATCGGGATTTATGAAACATGAAAACATGATAATTCAAAAATTACCTTTGGTTAAATTATGAAATTAAGGACTGACGGGGACCGTCTGAAGATTGACACAGAGACAGTGACGGAGTTATCAATATAGATCAGTTAATGGCAGACTCTCGGCTATGAAGAAAGTGGTTAGACAGACGCATAAGAATAAATTGTCCAAGAAAGATGAACTGGTAGAAATAAACATTCTACTATAGATAGATGGATTGACAGACTTTTCGTATTCTTTTAATAAATGTTCCAGTTGTTATTTTACTAATTTCCTCACTGAACTCTCAAATCAAAAATGGATAAATTACTGTCGAATTTTCGGTGTCAAATATACCGACAATATTTGCATTCTATTATTTCGCTTTTGTATTTTTTCATTTACTTAAATGGTTGCATCAGGAACAATATGGACGATATATTGTAATGGCAGGAGTTATTTACGATTCAGAAAGAATACGACTGCTTCTGCTTAAAGACTAAAATCACACTACGTTAGAAATGCAATTGTAAGCAGGCTTCTTATTGAAAGACTATTCAGTTAATAGGCAAATTCTTTAAGCAACATTATTGCACTGTCTATTATGTTTTCTGGATTCTGATGAGACAACCCTGTTTCCATTTGCAATTGGAGATTTTCAGAAGTGATATTTCAGAAAAGAGAGATTTTAATTCATCGCCACTGATGCGTGCCTCAGCAGATATATTGATATGAATATACTATGATAGAAATAAAAACTTTTATCATTTTTGTCGGTAAATGTAAAAAAAAATCGCTAGATATGAACAAATTAACAGGAATGAAACTATGAACAGCCATAGAAATGAATTGCTTTGTAAACATGGATAGACAAGTCAAACATGTAAATTGACAGATATCTATAGATTGAGATCGATAGATAGATAAAACACGCTAGGACTTTTCATAGATTTCTGCCGATATTCAGTAAGTATCGATCGGTGTATTTCTACACCTGAGATCTTTTAGAAAAAATATCAAGTTTTTTTAACTAGTTCTTTTTTTTTTTTTTTTTTTTTTTGGTGAATCGCTAAATTTTAAAAATCGTAAAATTTGAAAGATTTTTTTTAAATAGCGTTTCTCGTTTTGTGAAATGCTCCTGATTTTTTTCTGCCACAGACAACGTTCCGATATTATTTAAGAGGAATAGAAATTTGAACTCGCTCATCAGGGAATTTTTTTTAAATTTTGCGAGGAAAATTATTAGTCAATTATTTTTTTAATGTAATTGATTGGGTGAAGTAAAAGTCCAGCTTTGAAATAAATGTTTTTCCTTTTTCTCTTTATTTATCTTATATAAATTCAAAATAAAAAAGGCGATTGATTTTTGCAACATTGTATTAATGTTAACGTTCTTGGATTCACTGGCTTTCTTTGTATCAATCGTCTATTTTTTGTTTGCATGTTGTCGTCTTTGTTTTATTCGCTTTTTCATTATTATTTTCTATTACGTTCCACATATTTCTTTACGTTTTTTTTCGTTTATGTTTTTACTTCACAGTTTTGTCTTTTTCTTAATGTTTCTTTATATTATTTACCTCTTTCGTTTGTAGCTTCTTTCTACACATTTCTCTTTCAATAATTCCTGTATTCTTGCCCAAGGTGTCCTCTTCATTCGGGCTTTCTATTGTTATTGTTTTATTTAGCCCAAATTATTAAAGTTTTATTCCGGGGAGATTTGAATATCTTTTCCTTTATTTATTGTAAAATATCAATTCATTTGAATAAAAATTGCTTTTCTTTCTTTTCTGCTTGACTTTCTCTTCTTTATTACTTCAGATATTTATTTCTCATTCGTTCTTTTAAAATCTCTTTAGCATTTCATTTTTATTTAACAGAACATGTAGATATTATTTTGTATCTGATGTTTTTAAGGCCTCTATATTCTAGAATGTATATTTTTGTATTAATAAAGCCTTAATTTAATAATTGATAGAAAACATTATTTTACTTCGAAGTTATTATTGCTATGCAACAGACTTATTTATATGTATATAATTCCTAACGATGTTCATGTAACTCAATGTCTACCAGGAAAGAGAAGAAATATTTATGAAACTGCTCCATAATATTTTTATAGAAAGTCTTGCAAATGATTTACTATAGAAATGCTATGATTTTGATTATAAATTAAAACAAAGTTGTATTTAAGATTGAACTACAATATAAATGGTTTGACTAATGGAATAATGATAATATCTTTATCTTAGGAGAACAAAAGTAAAAAAAAAACAAAAAAACAAAAAAAAAAACAAGAAAGCAAAAGGATAGAGAAAAAAATCTCAATAAAAATATTCCATAAAATAATTATAATGGTATATGTGAAGACCGGAGAGTGTGCTGGCCAATTTGCAATGACATAAACTATAACAATAAGGATAATCAATGTTCTAACTTGGAACTTTCAAGAAATGTTTTATATTTGTAAAATCTTCGATAAAATGTAATACTAAATGAAATGAATTCCAGATATTAGAATATTTTACTTTATGTGACCCTTCAAGAAAACATTTTCAGGGGACCCAACCAGGAGAGGTAAACATTCAATCAATAAAAAAAAATTATAAATAAATAAAAAGTATATCTGTCAAAATCAGCCAGAAAACCGAGACAAAATGCAAAAGGTTTGCTGAAAAAAATTCCAGTAAAAATACTAAACAAAAAAAAAAAAATTGCTTTTCAAATCGAAGCATAATTTGTGGTGTCGGTTTTCCCAATGATTTTTTAAACAAGATTTTCGAAAAATCTTTTTAATATGGTCATTTTAATTATAGAAATCACAATTTGTTTTACATTCATTTGAGACATTTCGATAATCAGAAGAATGCTCATCAAATTGAAAACTTAATTTGATTTTTTGTTTAACAACATATTAAATCATTATGAGTTATTTAATGTCGAAATGTCATTGAAATATTTTTAACACAATTTTGTGTCTTAAAATAAATATATTTTGAACGCAATTGAATGCCCTCAATTACAGTTTAAATCTATTGTTGCTCATTTTGATTTAAAAATGTATTGTTGTTATTTTTTCATATTGATACTATTGCTGGTATTTTTACTATGAAAATCTATTTGTATACTTACGTAATGTTTGTTTTTGTTTAGGGTTCACTATTTGATCGTAGATTGGATTCTAACAGGTGTTACCACCCCGGGTCAGGGTGAACATGGGAACAACAACAATTAAGAGGTGCTTCCACGCTCATCTAAAACTCTCATCTCCCGTTCAGCGCTCTTGTTGCCAAATGTAGTTTTATGGTCATACATAGCACTAACTTCATTTGATATTATTAGAAAAAAAAAAGAGTTTTATTTTAGAGGAGGTACACGACAACATATTATATCCTTAGAATATAAATGATGGATATAATTTGTCACGTAGATCCTGAGACACACTGATAAATATATTCAAGTTCTGCCCGGAAATGAAGTAGCGATTTAATTTTAGCGATAAAGTATAGGACATATGGTAGCGGCGCGTTAATCCGGTTCAAAGTATCCAAATCACACACTTATTCTTATTTTATAATTGTAAAAAGTCTAGTCAATCTTATTTCATGATCGCCATCATCTCCATGTTAGAATTCTCTTCATTCTCGTCCCGATCTTTTCCCTTTTAACGGTGATTTGGCTTTAGAAAAATTTCAAAGTAGTAAGGCGATAAATCTGAAATTACTTTGTGTGCTGATAAAATAGAGTAAGAAGATGTTAAGATACTCACCTTGAATAAATTGTATTTCATACCTTGCTTCTTTTTCTTTATTTCGTTGCAGCATTTGTGATATAAATACTTATGTGAATTTAGCTAAATGTTTAAAACAAATGTAGATGTAAAAGGAAATGATAAGATTATCATGCCCCTAAACTTCAATCCACGTTGATAGCATAAAATAATAAATCTTCGTTAATCCAACACTTTATATACTACAAGTCAAAATATTCCAAATGATCCATCCTTCTAAACATTTAGGTTTTTTTATAGTCTTAAAACTATAAACTGTATCAAGTGAGAAATGGCTTACGAGCTGCCCAGTATTGCTAGCAGTAGACCTAGCAATTGTTTCAACATAATCATTCGACTTCAAGTCAGCGCATCACATGAGACCGAAAAGGCGTCATGGGTCACTTTCAGATTAGCATCAGCCATGATGATGAAAGATAACCAAAATACATCAATTTCGTTTTGGTATAAAAGTTATTTCTTGGCCAAGTTAACAACAGATTTAACAGATTATTTTCGAGATGAGCTACAGTTTTAACTTATTGAACTTATCGGATTTACTAAGATAATGAACCTAGGAAACAAAGCAGGTCCAGGAATAGAGCCATGGGGGACACTTTTACTAATGTGACAGGATCTAGAGGAGTGGCCATTCAACAAGGCTTTCATTTCAGGGTATGTGAAGAAAGATTGGATCAAATCAAAATTTCGGCCTGGGAAAACATAGCCTTTAAGCTTGTGACGAAGTCCTGTATGTCAAACGCCTTCAAGGTATCTAAAGTCGCAACCTCAATTTCGTCGTTCTTAAATAAATCTTGACAAACCCAGTAATAACCATTAATACACTGGCAGTTGACCGAGAGAAGAGAAAACCGTATTATTTGTCTGAGAGAAGATTATGCAAAGTGAGAATTCTTTACCAATTTACAGTTGATTGGAGCCTCTAGTACTTTATCAAAAAAAGCAGAAGATTGGTAGGACAATAATTCGAGGAATCAGAAGGTTCAACCAAGTTCTTAAAAGCAGGAACTACAGAAGGAGGTTTCTAACAAGTTGGCAAACAAGAAGCTTCAATGCACTTATAGAGTTTAGAGAAAAGAAGAGACAATTCAAGAGCACATTTCTTTAGCATAATTGTAGCGATTCCGTCAAGTTTGTGTACCTGTTCGTTGGCGTTGCTACATATCTGTTTGATGTATGAATCCTCCAACTTTCCTCCGACTAATAAATCAACAACTTGCGTTTCGACCATCGTATTTATGTTCATAAAGTATAGAATTCCTTAGACAAGGTCAGAGCATAATTCCCAATTTCATTGGCTTTATGATTGCTCTTCAAGTCCTAATTTCATGGAGTATTTTCACTCTGCAACCTGGAAATAAGCAATATTTTCAGTTTTCTACGTGCGCCATTGATCGTTTGTCAAAGACAAAAGCTTCTTTCCATTAACACACTTTGTTATTTCTCGAGTAAGATCAATTACAGCAAAGATGACTAACCACATCAACACTTTCCTCCTGATTTCGATAATGTTGTTGTCTGAAGACTTTCGATTTTTATTTGGATATTCGATTATTTTATATTTCCAATTTCCCCAGTAACGAACTTCATTTATTCTTTTTTTTCTCTAGTGAGGTCCTAGTATTCAAAAACTTTTATGCGTTTCAAAAACTTTGTTTCAATATCCTACTGTAATCTGCTGAATAGCAGTCGCCATTACATGAAAGATTGTTTTCTCTTTTATGATCTCATGGTCTGAATCCGCTGATTCGTTTGAACTTCAAAGAGTTTTACATTTTTATCCTATCGGGTAGATTCTTGTTCGTGTTTTTACCAATAGTCTACATGTTCGAACACAAATTGTTTATTATTTTTAAGTTTTGAGTGCTTAAATCAGAAGCAACAGGTGGCTTTTACTGGAGATCAAGTGTTAGATAATTACTCCGATAACCCAGTATTTTGATAATGTTAGTAATCATGTCGTCTAGATGGTTTTAATTCTTTTACTGATTTTTCCAGCCTCTTTTAAGAATGTTCTGTGCCTCAATTATAACGGGTACAACTGCTACCGTCATATTCCCACATGATATTAAAAAATAAAAAAAATAAAAAAATAAATAAATAAATTAACGTCTAGATGTTTTTCCTGCAGGAACAACTGATTTAATATTGGACGGATTTTCTTAAAATTTACAAAAATGAGATTTTTATAGGTTTGGTTTGCTTATGGTTTCCCCATACTAACCCCCCTCCAAACCCCCCCCCCCCAAAAAAAAACGATTGGGCTTAGATAAATTCAAGAGAATAACGTAAGAACTTACTGAAAAGAAAGGCAAATTGATAATAACATCAAACTGACCTTGGCCGATCGTGAGTTGCTGCTTGAAATGTTTACGGAAACGGAAAGAATGAAAATAAAAAGAGGAGATATAAAAGTGGAGTTGGAGTTGGAGGGTGACGTAAATGAAGAGACAAAGAAAGAGCAAAAATGGAAAGGCCCAAATAAAAAGGCTTAAACAAAAAGATACTTATTTATCTTTATATTTATTTCATTCTTTCTGCTTTTCTGTCTCTCTTTTCTTACACTCCTCTCCCGCTAACTCTTTATTCTGCATGTAATCAGTCTATATGCTTTATCTTAAATATAATTTCTCTCTCTCTCTCTCTCTCTCTGTGTGTATCGGCACAATGCAAACGCACATCCGGTTAATGAGTCATCAGTTGGTTCCGGTTTAATTTGGCTTGCCTGAGTTAAGCAATCGTTTTTTGAGCTTGCTTAGGTTACATCCGGTGATGATTTCCGGCCGTTGAAAAGCATCATCGAGCAATAACAACAAGATGTCATCATCGCTATCGAGGAGTCTGATCGTTGATGTAAGGTTTTGCTTCTCTTTATTTCATGGTTGTTGTTGACTAAATGATTCAGTGAGTAACAACTTTCACTCCAGACTAGAAGTTATCAAGCAAAGCTTAATTCACAGCTGATAGATCACCATGTTCAAAATCCCGGGATAATTAATGATTGGGTTACTGAAATACATTTAGGGCGATCAATTGCTTTCTTTTACCGAATATAAGCCAGGAATAGTCAGGACAACAAATCGAGAAAGATCGCTGAGCGTAAGCAGTGTTTGTAAAAACAGATCAGCTCTACGGTAAAGAAAAAAAAATGAGAAAGTTGATCTTAGCCGGGGCGGTAACTGCGTAGGTATGGCTATCAGCAATCTGTTCGTATTTAAAAGAAGAAAATTGTAAAAAAATTAATATGCTTAATCTGGCATAATATCACAATAGAGGGGAGCATTGTAAGGGTCTTGTAGCGAGTCCTGATAAAAATAAAATATAAAATAAACAAAATATAAAAAGAATTCAAATTAAAATAAGGTAGTTGCGCTTTCTTTTAAAATACTTAAATTATCTCTCTCTCTCTCTCTCCCTCTCTCTTTCTCTTAACTTATATTTCTACACTTCTCTCAACGTAGGAGAATGCAACACTCAAATAAACAGAGGAAGAAGAAAAGAATGAACCCGGATAAAACACCGAGAGTTTGCGGGAGCAGAGCTTACTTATTTGTGACTGAAAATACCAAAAATTAAGAAGGCTCCACGTATAACTTCAGTTGTAAAAAGAAATGAAAATGAAAGCAACGCCGAAAAATAAAACAATTTGGCCAATTAACAAAAATTAACACGAAGAGATTTTTGATGATTAGCTGAAATCAAAGTTCCTGCCTGAGCCTCTTTAAAAGGGATATAAACGTGACACAAAACGACGCTAGAAAAAGAATAAAACTACACAGCCACTCGTGACAACAGTTAAGAAGTCATCGGCTAATGATGTTTCAGAACCGAAAAGAATACAATAAATTGACAGTGATCTAATTTCACACAATGCTACTACCACTATTTTGGTCGTAGAGAGAAAAAACTCTAACTTTACACTCTTAAATGTTCCGTTCTAAAAATGTTCTTAACTTGCAATGGTTGTTTGTTGTCCATACCTTTCACAAAGTTTTCTGTGTTGACAACTGAAAGAATTTTATTTCGGTAAATTTGGACTAAATTGATCAAATTAGAAACACCAAGGATTTTTATAGATTGGGGAGGGCGTATTATCTTCTCGTATTGGTACTTAGGGAACCAATGCAACTTTTGATAGCGTGGGAAATGCGTGTTATCTTCTCGTGTTGGTACTTAGGAAGCCACTGCAGCTTTTGATAGCGTGTGAAGGGCGTGTTATCTTCTCGTGTTGGTAAGAAGGGAGCCAAGCAACATTTGATACCATGGGGAGAACATGTTATCTTCTCGTGTGGGTACTTAGGGAGCCAATGCAACTTTTGATACCATGGGGAGAACATGCTATCTTCTCGTATTGGCACTTAGGGAGCAAATGCAGGTTTTAATAGCGTGGGAAGGGCGTGTTATCTTCTCATGTTGGTACTTAGGGAGCCAATGCAGGTTTTGATGGTGTGGGAAGGGCGTGTTATATTCTCGTGTTGGTCCTAAGGGAGCCAGTGCAACTTTTCATAGCGTGTGAAGGGCGTGTTATCTTTTCGTGTTGGTATAAGAGAGCCATTGCAACTTTTGATACTATGGGGAGAACATGTTATCTTCTCGTGTTGGTATTTAGGGAGCCAATGCAAATTTTGATAGGGTGGGAGGGCGTGTTATGCTCTCGTGTTGGAACTTAGGGAGCCTAGGCAACTTTTGATGGCGTGGGATGGCCGTGTTATATTCTCGTGTTGGCACTTAGGAATCCAACGCAACTTTGATCTTATCTTAGGTTCTGTATCTTTTTGTTTTCTGTGCAAGTTATAAATTAAGAATCCTAATTCTGCACTCGCGTACGCACTTGTTGAATGATGTCTTTCTATATCACACAGTATACACTATTTGAATTATTCTAACGTTTTTTGTTATCAAACAACGCATTCGTTCCCAAGTACATGTTTATTGTCTGTCTTACTATCGAGATTGATCAGTTTTATACAACCCACTTTAATATCATATGAGCATAAAAGAAATCTAGCTACTTGATGAATCCAAACCAGTTAATGTAACTGAGAAGCAAGGTCACCTGAAATCGTACTCATTACAAATTTATAAACCTTCTTTTTCATTATATTGAATTTTTAAAAATATTTTCCTCTAAAAATAGATGCGGATTTTTAGAATATGAGAAACTTAGGATTACAGTTCTAAGAACAGAGGATTGTTCCAGTACAGATTTGTTTTAAGATTTCATTCATTTTTTCCCTTCTTCCTAATTGGACCTATTCCTGATTAAGCTCAACAAATCTCTCTTTGATTACATAATCTCACCCGTCTATCTGTCTGCCATTCTGTCTGTAATTTTATCTCTGTATATATATATATATATATATATATATATATATATATATATATATATATATATACAGACACATATATGTGCGTGTGTGTATGTGTGTGTTCATGTATTATGGCGCGTATGCATTGTAGCAATATTTATTTCATGTAAACTTATTTCTACCCTGACGTCTACATAATTGATTTTTTAATACCCCATATCCCACAAAGCTGCTTTCTCCTCCTATTCTTTCTATACTGCCGTGTGCGCTGTATACAACCGTGTCTTACGCACAATGATAAGCGCATATAATCTGACAGAAACGTTCGTGCGCATGCGTGCAGAAATGCGCATGCGTCTTTGCACGCGTTTCTGATGTACTACTTTCTACTTACTCTCCTTCCGCTTTCTCTTCGGCAAGACGCAATATCCTATTTCCTTCCGGCAGCCGACCATTCGTGGCGGATACGGCTACAATTGTCCCAGTCAAGCGTAAACAACTCTTTCCCGTTCACTCTAGACTGTTCTCTCACGCCTTTCCGCCTCTTCTCAAAACCAGCATCGCTTTTTCGTTGTTTTCTCCCTTCCTTCTTTGAGAATTCTTTTTCGCTTAGTGCCATTCTTCTATACAATATCTACTCTTCGCCCCCGTACTTCCTCTTCTATTCGCCTGTATCTTTCGTCAATCCATCGTGTCTTGTAAAATTCTTCACTTCATTGGCGTTTGCAGTAGAGGCTGTTCGTATACTTTGCAGGGTTGAGTGCTCGGAAAATATTGCCTACTTCTGAGATTTACTTCCACAAATGGGGTGCTGCATGTCGCTTCTTGAATCAAGAAGTCTTTCTGTTTCTTAGCTGACTCACGTTCCATCCATCAGGTAAGAATGTCGACAATTCATCGTCTGCAGGAATCTCATCCTAACAGAGACCATTAGAATCTTTGAGCATGAATGGATATTCACGTTCCGAGATGATCAAAAATCAGAAGGCGAACTGACAAGCCAGACACTTTTATTTGACAAATAACAAAACCTTGGTCGGACATCTTGAACATTTTGTGAACGATGGAGTAACTTTATAGTCGCTTTTTACGTTATAAAGTTATAGAATCGTATGATATTTAATAGCGAGTTGTTGTTTAAGTGAACGGTGTTGAATGTGACCATGTACAGCTACTGACTGCAGTTTCGTCTTGAAAAATGACGACACATCCTGCTTTGGTTGAGCGACATAGAATTTAGCAGGAATAGAAAATTGTTAAAACTGAAAACTGCCACTTTCATACATTCTAATTATTTACCCTTAAACATCCAGTATCTGTTGTAGAGTGATGGTTAACAAGCTAATGATGCAGAGTACGATTATGGCTCGACTCTCAATAGGCACCCACTTTTATGATCCTGTGCCAGACTAGAATAATTGAGCAAATATTAACATTAAGAATTCTGTCACCAAAAGCGATATTTCTATCTCATGTTTTGTAATCGTCTTTCAACTATGAAAGTCTTCAGTCTACATCAGCTATTATATAAATAAGATATATTTTATAGCTGTCTACAATTTATTGTCAGTAAAAATATCAAGACATTTGAGTGATTTTTGTCCAATCGTCTATTATGATAAATTGTGTGATTAACGGTGACAAAAGTAGAATTCACGTGATGCGATCGAATACCCTTGAAAAGGCATGAAACCATCTCTTCTGCTCGGCAGTTCACGTTGACAACAAATCAGACTGCGCGTTCTCTAACCTTCAGCGGTAACTAGTCTAGGAAAATGAAAGTTCTGAATTCCATCAAGAGTGATGGGCATCGTCATAGTATTTTGTCTTAGGCACTGTTGCTATGGCCGCATTACATGTGGTGCCCCTAAGACTCTAACGGTATAGAGGAATCATGACGTGACCTGACATCTATGAAGTCATTTATGATAAACATTATTATTATTATTATTATTATTATTATTATTATTATTATTATAAGAAATTTTGAAAACTTATCTTCCTCTCACTGCTTAGTACAGTTAGGCTTCGCACCTGGAAATAGATCCACAGCCCCAACCACGCTGTGTTACCATTCTGGTTTCTCTAACAAGTGGTTTTTCTGAGGTTCTGTTGTCAGCTCCATGCCTAACCGGTTTTGATTTCAGAGAAGCCCTTCTGTAAAACTGATTGCCAATTAATTCTAGACATCCTAGTTCTCGTTGCTATTTAAGCCATAGGGATGGTGTCATAGCTGTTCCAAGTGCAATTCGTAAAACGATTTCAATTTCTCTGCCTATAGCTACTGCTCTAAGCTCACATTTCAATAAAGAGAAAACATCTATTATTTCTTTAAATGAATTCATTATTCTGAACCCGAATACTTGTGTCTTATAAATATCTTACCTGACGAGGTAGTAGGAGCAAAAGCTCTTGCACTCCTTGTCAACCTTATCAGAAATGTTTTTTTATTAACAACTCAAACTGAGGAGGAAGAATTTTTTGTATTTCATAATTACACATAAATCAGGAGTTAATGAATTGCGTTTTCATGATGAAATCCTTCAAAACATCGAGAACGCTAGTAAGGACGAAATTAAACTGGTAATTTCAATCTCAAAGCAGATAAGAAATACAGCTTGTGAATTTGTAAATATTTTAAGTTTGAAGAAGAAAATATAATGAGTCTTACCATGGAGTAAAAGGTGAATTATAAGCATCCACAAAACCAGATTGTTACTATAAATACTTTTCTATTTGGTATTACTACTTTTCAGATATTGCATTACATTTGTCTTGTAATCGCCTTTAAATGGTTTAAAAGAGGTTCTGGTGATGCATTGGCATCATTCCGATGAAACCCCGCACTTTGAAGTAATTTTTTTGTTTTTACAGACTAGTTGCACTTTCGGAACTAAACATCGTGCGGTAACCTTCTGCAGGTGTCAGTCAATTGCAAAGCATCACTAGTGAATCGATTCACTTGCAGGTCCTCATTTCACGTTTATTTTGGGAGAAATGCACTGATCGGCTTTTCTAAGATAAAATGAATTCGCCCCTAGTCTTGTGAGAATCAATCTTGCTGCAAATAGAAATCATCTTTCAAGTAAATAAAAGCGATAAGTTTATGTTTCTCTGGATAAAGCAAGAAATTTGGATATTTTCCAAATTTAAGACTGGCTGACACGATTGAACTCACTGTAATGGCTGCGATCTAAGAGAGCTCCTATATTCCAGTTAAAATAATAATAATAATAATAATAGTAATCGGCACGTTCCCAAATCCTATAGCTGATAATATTATGGGCAGTAGTAAAAGGTGTCTTATTTAAAACTGTCGTTATACTAAAGGTATTCAACCTTTCAGGAGAAAAATGTGAATATTAATAAATATAGGACTGTTCAAGAAGACGGCTTCGTAAGGTACAGTATAATTGGGTCCCTCAGTGATTACAAGTCTAAGAATAATTCCAGAACCCTTTTTGAGAATTCGAATTTTGAGAGGAACACAATTCAGTAAACGATGATTTTGAAAACTGCAGTGATACCGATGTGTATGCTGGAGGAATCCTCCCTAATGGCCGACAGAAATTTCAGCTTGGAATAATAATAATAATAATAATAATAATAATAATAATAATAATAATAATAATTAAAAAATGACCAGTGGAAAATTTCATGAAGCCATTTCTGAATTTAGGTCTCTGGCTGGGGCCCAGAATGAAATGTGTATACAACAGAAATTAAGGTAAATAATAATAATAATAATAATAATAATAATAATAATAATAATAATAATAATAATAATGGTATTAATATGGCAGTCCCTGAAGATTGCAATGTATCTTTGAAGGTATCCAAAAAGCTATCAAAATACAAGGACCTTGAAATCGAAATCTCAAAAATGTGGCACATGAGAACATCAATAATACCTGTTGTAGTTGGAGTCCTCGGATTGGTTGGAAAAGATTCCAGTAGACTAATCGAAGGGATTCCTGGAAGCCCATACCTTAAAGAAATACAAAAAAAAATGTTCTCACGAGTACATCCCACACCTTATGAAAGGGCTTTATTTATGTAAAATATGTTTTTTTGTTTTTTTGTTTTTTTTTTCAGTGATAAATGTCATGGTGCCATTTCTAACCTTAGGTCTCTGGGCGGGACCCAAAAAGAAATGTGTACACACCAGAAATCAAAGGAAATAAAATAATAATAATAATAATAATATACTTAACTCATAATTCCCACCATAAAATTCGTTACTAATCATGAAAATGAAAATCCGATATTAATTATAGGTTTCTACCTATAAGCCGTTTATGCTCATCGTCATTGGCATTAATTACTTTTAACAGATTACTCAATCTAAGCCAAAGCGGATGACTGAGAATAAGAAGCTCCCCCAGAAGACCATAGCGTAGAAATGAAAGTTAGAAATTAAAATAAGAAAATAAATAAATAAATAAATAAATAATTGCACTAATAAAATAAAAAACATATTGCGACGTTTCAAGAAAACTGGAATGTGATCAGATAGTGGTTTGTTTTTCAGGGGGTAGTCGATTATAGCTCTAATCACTTTAATATCTTAATAGATATTGACAGTAAGACAATGATGTGATTTTATATTGCCTTCTCCACTGTTTAGAATTCATAATAGGTATTCTATTAGACTGGTTTTCGGTCAAGGCTGGAGAGTCGTCTATCCTGCTCTTTAATTAATAGAAGAAATCAAATGGTTCCTTTCCTGATGGAACTTGATGGATGGAACGTGAACTCTAACCGTTACTTTAACCTGATGAGTCAATAGGGAAGGCCTAGATTTTCATTAACACTCATGTATCATTCACAGTATATTTATGATTATAGTAAAAATATGTTTCTAGTTATGCCTTTGGTTCTTTCAAGGGTTTTCAAATTTTCAAACTTTCTACCATGGAATTTGAAGAATCTCGTAATGTATAATGCCTTTCCAATCCCACCAGATATACAGCATCACCTTCTTTGGATGAAGACCGGCTCTTGGAGTACTTAACGGTCCTCCAATATCTTTTTCGTTCTACATTGCTGTAAACAATCCAGTATACATCACCTGATGATTTCATCAAATTATATATCTTGTCAAAATATTTTTGTGTTTTTTGAGTAGAGAATCGCAGACAGAAATACGGCCCAATAATTATTTTTCTCTTTAAACATGAATCTATTAAACATGTTAGCGATATACGTATCCAAGTTCTTCTCAAATGACTTAAAATGCTCATATGAATTTTCGCGCCATGTGATCTGGATTATTTTTTAATTCACTTTTCGATTGGTCATAGTTCCTGACTGCAGTCCTGGTAGAACATTCGCTATCTTTTATTTGTAAATTCCCACTTCTGAAACTAGCGCAGCATTTATAAATATCGCATATCTTTATTGTACAGCATTTCTTTCCTTTCCGGAAGTAAGCTTGCTTCAAAGAACAAATAAAAACTCATTTCATTTTCCCTTGTTTTTAAGTTTAACGTAAAAGGAATTAAAATTTACAATCCACACACAAATCATGAAGAAATACTTGTTGAAAAACGCTACTACCTCTTGTTTCAACCAAGTATTTTGTTCTTATCGACTTGTTTTGGACCGTTGTGTATAGAGAACCAGTTGTTTCGTTCTCGCCGCAAACATGTCATCGATGCTGTCTTAATGTGAGACTACGTTCATCTCTTGGAATGTCCTATTTAAGTGATCCTATATTTGTCCGGTTAAATCTGATGCAAATTTCTTCTGTCATATTCTATCGACGAACTACCTTATGCAGTGTTGAATCTGTTGAAAGCAGAGTCGACGCAACTCTCAATCTCAGGTGAACCCACTTCTTCATTCTTTTTTTTTCATATAAAACTTATCGACATCATACATTTTCTTGTTTTGTGGTTCATATTTTCAGTTTTTCTTGTGCCGTATTTTGGTAAAAGTTCCGAATAAAGTGCCAGGTTTTATTCCTTTGATCAAATTTCAGCAGCTGCCTTTAGTTTCCAAAACGTTCCCCAAGTCAGCTTCAACTATCGCAAAAATTGTATTTCATGTTGCCGTCCAATATCCAGATAATCCTATTCTACTGTTTCGACATTACCTTTGGACGTCATCAGTATCTTGCTTTTATTATTAATAAACTGAATCGGAAAAAAAATACCGGGAGATTTAATATAGACATTTGATCCTGTGGACTGTTAAATTTTAGACTTTAGGTCGTTTTGCCCTAAGGAAAATAAGTAAACATACAAACAAAAAGAAAAATAAAGAAAAAAAAGTAGAGAATAAACCACAGTAATAACGTTGAAAATTTGCGTCAGGAGACACAGACTCGAAATGTGGCGAGATAAGACGAAGGAAGAAAGAATGAGAAGCTGGCCGCCATTTTTTCTGTCATGTACATTCCATCTTCCGCTCTGCCCACGAGGGAAACGTGAGCAAAATTTTTTACCACATTTCACTCAAGTGCCACTGGGGTCACATCTCGTGATCTGTTTACGGGAAGCTTCCAGATCGTTCCGCAGGGGCTGCTGCCAAAGACGAAAAAAAAAAAAAAAAAGCAACTCGGGAACTATTTCTCTCTCTTCTTTAATGACCCCTTTTTTTCCTTGCTTACATCTAACGAGAAAGGGTGTGGTTGCCATGGTTCTCTTTTGATCTTCCTTTCTCGTGCCGCACGTTTTCATGTCTTTTTTTTTACCCTCTTTTGTATATTTCTTCTTTATTTTTTTATTTTTCACGCTTCCTTTATTTTCTTCCGTTCATGACTTTCTGTTTCTTCTTCCGTTCATTCGTTTTATATTCTCTTTCTTATTTCTTTATTTGTTTCCTTTTATTATTTTTCTTTCTTGTATATCTATCTTTATTTTTTCATTTTTCCTTTTTTCTCTTTCATTCATTTCTTTCTTCAATTTTGTTCACTATTTTCTTTTATTTTTCAATTTTCGTTCTTTCATTATTTCTTCTTGACTTTTTATTTTTTTCTAATTTCCTTATTCTTTTTATTCATTCTTCTATCTTTTTATTCTTTTGTTTTTTTGATCATTTTTTTTTCGCTATTTCTTGTTTTCTCATTATTGTTTCCTTAATTTCTTTCCTTTTCATTGGATTTTTCTTCATTTCTTTCTGTTATTTCTTAATTCATTCATCATATTCCTTTTTTGTTGCATATGTTTTTTTTCTTTCTGTCTGGTTTAAGATCTTTCTTTTTTTTTTCGCTTTATTCATTAATTCTTTCATAATGAGAAAAAACAGTTTAATCTTCAGCGGACCTTTTTCATTAAACGACTATGAAGGAAAACAGATTTAAAAAAACAAAAAAAATCGATTTTCATGGAGTTAAATATGGAATATTGTGAAAAATATCACACTATTTTATTGTTTGTTCAGATTTACATTATTCTAGTAATTTTAGCCAATTTTGACAATAGGACACAAACAATAGCTTGCGTGACGTCTTCTCTTACCAGCTCTCTACGGTTGGCCCTTTAAAGTAATTAAATAGTTGAGATATCTATCAAATAAGAAGCTTTATATTTTTTTTATATTTAAATGGATTATTAAAACTGTGGTAAACACTTTTTCACCAAGTGTGGATCAACTAAAAAAATATTTATTTGTTGTGTTCGGGTTTCGATCACTGATAAAAATCTGTGGTGACAAAATATTACACAATATATTTCTCTCTGTGTATTTGATGTGATGAGATTTGCCGGGGTAAAATTGGTTGATAATAGATTTCCATGCCTAATCTCTGTACGTTTTCAAGTTTCATCAAATACAGAGGCTAGAAGGAAACTATATTTATTTCTCAATAAATATATTTAGATATTTAATAAGCTTAGCGCATTCTAGCACATGGAAAAATAGGGGGAATTAGACCAGAAAGATTGTATTGCCCAATCTTTCAAGTGAACAATGCCTGCCTACCTTAAAAAACAATATGTGAAATCATGGCCTTCATCTGGGTTCGAACGACGACTAGTGGTTCACATGAAAACATACGACTATTTCAGCTATGAAGCAAATCCCAAGTTGATTTTTATAATTACGCTGTCCTTAAATGTGTTTCGCGTTAACCGACCCTGAGTGGAATTTACATTTAAATTTAAAAAGAAAATGAGCAAATGTAAATTTTCATATTATTT
>OZ010581.1:1590000-1782500 GCA_963932145.1 Acanthosepion lycidas | reverse complement strand
TGTCATAAAATCAATAGATAAATCAAATAATCTATTTATTCAAGCAGACAAATCAAGAACAATCTATAAAATGGAACCTACCAAATATTAGGTTGGTGCAAAAATAATGACGGTTTTTGACGTTAACAAATACGTTAAAAACCGTCATTATTCTTGCACCAACCTAATATAATAAACTAATAGAAAAAGTACATACGTTTTACAAAAACACGGACAATGAATCAGAAAATAATATAAATAAAGACGCAAAAACCATAGCAACAAAATTAAAATTAGATAGCAGAATTAAACAATGAAAGTAGAAGCATTTATTAAATTAAAAGATCATAAGGTTGATTTTCTAAATAAACGTACATGTAGATTATTAAATGCCACAAAAAGTAACATAGAAAAATAAGTAAACAAATAGTAGAAAAATATATTCAAAATTAAGAAAAATATTAAATGTAAATCTATGGAAAAATATAAAAGAAACTATTGATTGGTTCAACAAAATTATAAACAAAAACAATTGCTCTTTTATACAAATAAATATAAAAGACTACTCTCCATCTATTACCAAATATATATTAAATAAAGGATTAATTTTAGCAATACAACACATAAAGGGTCAAGATAAAGAATTACACTTAATTAAAAATTGTAAAAAATCATTATTATATTACAACAATAAAATATGGCTAAAAGATAATGAGAGGTTTAACGTATCAATGGGCTGTTATGATGGTACCGTAAATTTTTAGGGATATATATCATGCCTAATTTATCAAATGTTAATAAAAAGTATATAGATTTATATAAAGATGATGGTTTAATAATGATTATTAGGATAGATTAAAATGCATAACTAACAATGATAAATACAAAAATAAAAAAGAATAATTTGGTTTAATCCACCTTTTAATAAAATAAAAACAAAAATAGGAAAATATTTTAAAATTAATTGAAAAACCCTTCCCTAAAAATAGCAAACTATCAAAAATCATTAATAAAAATACAATTAAAATCAGTTATATTTGTGTGAATAATATGGCGAAAAAATAAATAAGCATAATAGAAATATTAGATAAAAATAAACGCAATTATAATGACAAAACCCCGCATAATGGCAACAATAATTGTAATTGTTGAAATAAAAATAACTGCACATTTAATGATAAATATTTAACTAATAATGCAATATAGAAAGAATGAAATAACATTAACACGGAAGAAATATTATATAGGAGCAATTGAAAGATCTTTTAAAGAAAGAGTTGAAATAGACAGATACGCAAATAACACATTATTATCATATATATAGATTCAAAAAAATATATATCAACTAAAATTAAATGGGACATCATAAAAAAATTAAAAATAGAAAATGCAGATTGTTTAGAAGAAAAAATTATGTAATGAATCAATGGGTAAAAGCCATTATAATATTTAATTTGCGACTTACATACATAATATAACATTATATACAACAATGTAAATTAAATTATAATAAAACGTAATATAATAAACACGATACGATACGTACATATATATAAAAATAATATATGCTTATAAACAAAAAAAAAAAACGAAAAATAAAAATTACAAAATATACAGTTGAAAAATATACAAATGGAAAACAATTACTTTTATGAATTACAAAATATACAACTGAAAAACAATTAATAATTTTTTATGAAGGAACACGTGCGTGAATTGATAACGGTATTAAAAAAGATGCAAATATGAAAAGAAAAACCCCAAAACGGACATTCATTACAATTGGAAATAATTAATTTATGGATTAACCTTTAGAAAAGTATTCAGACATATTACCACGAAAATGCGGAGTCGAGGACAATTATAATAAAGTAATTCTTCTGTGTATGTAACAAATAATATATATATATATATATATATATATATATATATATATATATATATATATATATATATAAAATGGAAAGTACGAATTGAATTTTGTAATTAAATTAAAGACATTAGTTCCATTTAATTACAAAATTAAATTCGGACCTTCCATTTTTGAAACATGGTTAGAACTGTGTAGCGGACAAAACACATTTTAAATCAATTAATTTATAATATTAATGCTCTGAAATTTACATTGAGCACTATTTTGTACAAATAAAAATATCTATAAGAACACCGGATTATATGTCTTACTGTTCTTTCTTTTTATTTATATATACATACATACATATATATATATATATATATATATATATATATATATATATAATGAAATGGACTTAGTCCGACAATTATTTAATATGTTTTCCGTTTATACATTATTTTAATAGATACAATTAAAGTAAATGCTGTGTTTTTTTTTTATTGAATCAATATTAATTACATTTACCGGCCTGAATGTTCGAGAAAATTCGTAGAAAATATGCGTTTTCCAAGAAGAATCTAACCTGTGTCATACACGGAACCGTCATTTGATCTGATGTGCTATACTATTTAACTATAGAGAAGCGTCTGGTTAGTAAAGTTCAAATTAATGTTTTTAAGCATACAGTATCCGACGATTTTTCTCAACTGATCATATCTACTTCGCTATAGCTAAGTGATATAGCACGTTAGATCAAATGACGTTTTCTGTGTAGGACACAGGTTCGATATTTTATACGAAATTTCTTGAATATTTACCTAAATAAATTGTATCTATTAAAATTACACACACATACACATGTATATATATATATATATATATATATATATATATTGCGTTTTATATATGTCGATATAAAAAAATAAATTTTCCATTGCTTTAGACAATAAAAAAAGCAATGGAAAATTTATGTTTCGTCTACGAGGTGAATAATTTAACGATTTCCATGATACATTTTAAATTTGCTCGATAAATTAAAAGAAACAATTTTTCGAAGCAGAGAAACATTTACTGTAGTTTACAGATTAAGAAAATTAAATATAGATTTTGAAACCTTTCTTGTACGTTGTCAGAAGTTCGTTGTTATTAATCATTCGTCATCGTATAATTGTTAGGCAGCCATATTGTATAGCTTTCCGTCGCCGACAAATAAGAAGCTGCTGTCGGGATACTAATTTCCGCACGGAATATTCGTAAAGTGAATGCACTGAAGGTAGTCATGATGTCTGGTAGCTCGCTGAGGAGAGTCACATATGAATCAATCTAATCGTGCTAACGATTACTTAATGAGTAATAAAATCTCAGACGTTGATTATTATGCTTAAAATAGTCAACAACCAGCTGTAGGTTCACTTGAAATCCGATCGCTGTGAAAAATGTCCTTTATCTCAACGAATTCATCCACTGCTTTCTATGCAAGTTAGAAACTTCTTCATCAGATTCATAGTTTGACATTCTCATCTTTTAAGTTCTGGTCAATCATTTCGCCGCCGTTCGCCAATTTCATTATCAAAATCTCGTGTAAATGTGCAATTCAACGAATATCTCTATTGTCATCGAAATAAACACAGACATTTTCAATAGATACGAAAAACATATAAAATTGCGCTTGGACAAATCGAATTTTCATTTCAATTTTTTTCTGTACGAATCGTGTAACTATTTCAGTATTCATTTACTCTTTTTGCTAGAAAGGAGAATCTTCACCATTCATCTAGAAATGGCATGATTGAATTTAAAATAATCACCTCCCTTGCATTTTGTGGACTTTTGATCATCCGTAGATTTTGTTGGGGATCTGTTGTGACAGACAAATATAGCAATAAAAAGAATAATATTTAAAAAATGCAGACACACAAAATATTGTCACGGAATGAAAGACCAAAAAATCTCCTTACTCGGATTACGTTTACAATGAAAGTCAGCTAATATTTAGGTGGATTAGAAAGTTTGCAACCGCCCAACGGAACTACGAATCCGTGAAGAGGGCATATTTGACTGCATTTCTGACTTCTTCAGATCTGTTCGTATCTTCTTTCAATTTTTCATTTAGAATTCCAAAAATTCGTAAATTGAACTTCTGTCTGAAACTCTATGAGAACGTATTTTCCTTACACTGCAAATTATTCAAATTGCTAATTTAGTTGTTGATGATTTTATTACTAATTTTTGACAAATATATTCTCAGTTAATTTATTTGCAGTTTCGTGAGAAAGAAAATTTGACACTTACTTCTGAGAAATATCGGATCAGATGATGCTTTCTCCTGCAAAGAGGGGCGCAGTTTCAATCCTACCAGTGTTCACAATTTCTTTATTACGTTTAAAAAAACGGAGCGTCTACTCAAATTGGGTAACCACTAAAAATATCGTTTGAAGTTTATATATATATATATATATATATATATATATATATATATATATATATATATATTGTGTATATTTAGGTAGCAATTATTTATTAATGCATGTTTCATTAAATAATATACACAAATTTTGTCTATTTATTTTAAGTAAGTTCCTTTCATATTGTCTGATAAGCTTAATAACATTATCATTGAAAGACGAAAGGAAATCACCATATTGATACATTTTTTAATCAAATCTCAGCTTTCGGCTTACATAAGCCATTATCAAAGATACAATTACTTTTCAATATATCAACCAATACACGGACGGAACAATATATATATATATATATATATATATATATATATATATATATATATATATATATATATATATATTGTTACATTAGGGCATGTAAATATATTTATTATACAGTGTTACATTAGAACATGTAAATATCCACCTCAAATTGTACATAATGAGTGTACGTGTGCGAACTAAAATGCCTACACCTGTGTGTATGTATGTTTGCGTGTCATCCCAAACGGACACAGAGGAGAGTTTCCCCTTCCCACCTCCAAATATAATCAAACACAAACAATCATAAATAGATCAAATTTAAAAAAAAATAAACCAGTTTGTCTGATGATCGCAAAAATGTGAAACCCATGATCACAAACTCATACCTATACAACTGGATACATATATATATATATATATATATATATATATATATATATATATATATATATATTGATATTGATATTGAGTGTATTCGAGTAGCAGTTTACAGGTTTGTTTAAAGATCAACGAAAGTTCTTTGTTCAGGGTATGTTTCTATATTTTTGTGACCCTTTCCGGTAGATATTTAAATATAAATTGTCCGGTATGTCCGTGTGCCTGCATAAACCCTTAACAAAGACTGCTATGTCGATGTGATAATTTTAACATGTAGCTTATATGCGACTTCGCAACATTTTGTTTGATGTTTATTAATGCAATAGATTTAGAATGCTTCTTCCTAAAATATATTATTGATGCTGGGTTGTTTTTTCCTGGTTAGTGCTTCTTGCGTTTGTAGTTGCAGGTACTGGAAATCAGCAAAATGGTCGGAAAACAAAAATAACAAATTCTTAACAACAAACTTTCGTCGCTCTTTAACTTTATGAAAGACGAATACAGACCGTCAAAAATCCTTTGTAACTTAAATATTAGGTTAGTGCAAAAATTATGTCGGTTTTTGACGTTAAAAAATACGTCAAAAACCGACATTATTTTTGCACCAACCTAATATCAGAGATACGGAAAATTATCCGTCAACAACAACAACTTATTAAAAATCATAATAGACATAACGTTTTTGTTATCTTTAACAACACTTTTCCAGGATAAATATTTGTGTAAATCATAAAAATAATCATTGATAATTTTTAGTATCCTCTTTGCACTCGTCATATATATTTAAAAAAATTCCCATTCCTTCATTTCTTAGGATAAATTATTAACAGACGAGATTACCAGAGTAGTGTAAGCTGAGAAGACCTCTGTTTCTGTAGACCATTCATGTGCCAGTTCTATCAACTTCTATACAGAGAAGATTAAAGAACTCAGTGAAAGAAGGTTGAAGGTTTGCGGCTGAGTGAGCGGGAAATATAATAATTTATTATGCAATTTAATGTTTTCGCAATAGAATTAGTGCTATACAATTAACGATGTATGTAGAGGTTCTGAAATATTTATATGAGTAGTAATATATATTTTATGAGTTGCACTTCATAATATCTGTTTTATTAAGAATATTAATAAAACAAATGATGTCAGGTTTTATTAAACACACATTGTAAACAGCATTTTTAGATATCAGAAATATCTTTAACCCGACATTTATATTATTTCAAAAGTTTTAGTCGACACTTCGTATTTGAAATATTAGGAATGGTATTTATCAATCCACCCACGGGGATCGAATGTGGCATAAGGCCTTTTTAATGTGGGTATCTCTGAGCTTGTAGGCCCAGCCAAAAATAAATAACCATCCAAACCCGCCGAGGCGGGCCAGTTCCGTCAACCTCCCCCAACGAAACCCTACCCTTCGGCGGAGCTTCGTCCGGGTTCATCTCTGCAAGCAGAGAGTTCGACAGACACCCGACCCGGCAGCTCAGAAAGCGCAGATACTACACTTTGATCCTAGCCACCGGGCCGAGCGGGTATTATATAAAATAATTATGGATAGCGGCACGGATTGAGAAATCGGAGAGCCGAGTTCGAATTCCAGTCAAATCCATTACATTCACTTACGTGCTTATACTCTTGTAAAAGATATGAATGGATGACAACTGGTCTACAGCAGAAAGAAATGACAACCTACTGTGGAAAAACATCTGCCTCGTCAGTCATTTATCAAAAGATACGATCGACTAAGCGTGTCTAACTAACTGATGAATATTTAATAACTGAAAATATGGTGACTATTTCAAATTTTAATATATTATAATAACGTTTGAATTACTAAGACATAGAAACAACTTATTTGATTAATATAATATGCTATATACATAAATAAATAATTATTTTATATTTTTACATGATATTAGATATTATTTCAAGTTCTATTCTAGCCATCATTTTTCAGTCATTTACTTGGATATTTTTTCTTTGACTTCAAATTTCGTATTACTCGCAATGGTTTTATTGCGTCCCCAAAATCTATTTTCCGAATAGTGTTTCCCTTTGGTTTGGAAAGAATGAAACAGAAACTTTTGATGAGATTGATGCATAGAGATGCTGGTGGAAGCATTTAATTAATTTAGTTCTCTTGAACATATTTTTCACAAGGAGGGCAAAATTGAAGGAACATTTTGTTTGCTACTGTACACCCAATACAAGGCCCAAGAGACAATCAAGGTAGTTTTCTATTCATCATTAAAGCATATTGTTGAGAAATCAGTTTTCATGTACTTATTTGCTCAAATGACATGCCCCCCCCCCACTTTGTGCTGTTTTAGTTGAATGTGGTCATTTGGTTGTAATAATGTTATTGATAATAATGTTATATTGATATAATGTTATTGATATTTCTTTAGAAAATGATGACCAACATTGAATTCCATAATAAAACCTAACATCATCAAATAAGTTATTGTAATTATTTCTATGAAATATATTATTAATCCTCTATGTCTCTTTGAGTCTAGTCGCTAATTCGCCACCAGTCACGTGATCTGCAACTATTAAAAGTATTAAGTATCCCTCATCGTGAATGAAATAAATTTATAGTCAGTGAATGGCACATCATCTAATGACTGTTTCTTTAACGCTAGTTTTAAGAATGATCAGTCAATAATATAAGTTGAAATTCACACGGTATATTTATCATAATGGGAGTTTGTTTTTTTCTCTCTGAAAACTTTGGTTGGTTAATGGCAATTTTATAAGATAGGCACTGACTAGAATAATAAAATATAGAAAGAGAAAAAAAGAAAGTTTTTGCCTAATGATTGTCTTATACATAAAATTTTAAGGAGTATCGAACGGTGAGGAACAACGATATAATTCTTTTTAATATATATTTTACTTCAGTTATTTTACATACATTACTGTTTGTTTTACTGCAAGACATCACTGATCAATAATGCACACACGCACGTGCGATGGATAAATTGTCGTCTAAATTACGCAAGCATGAAAATTACACTGACATTTCATTTTACCAAAATTACACAAACCTATCTTGAAATGCTAAAGAGTAAATTTATTCAATAAAATCGCCATTGGCTTCAAACACGGCTGCTAGACATCTTCAGAATCTCCTACATCTCTTCTGGACAGTCTCCTTGTTTGATTTGGTGAATTCTGTCATAATCCTTGCCTTCTGTTCATCTTTGGTGTTACAAGGAGGTTTGTTGGTCTCTCGCTCAACTGCGCACCCCCTACGTACATAATAATCAAGTGGGTTGCAATCTGGGGAGTTAGGTGGCCAGATATAAAGGGTGATGTTGGTGAAGAAATTATTTGACAGCCATGACTTCCAGCAACCGCCCTTTTGAGCCATGGCCACACTAGCTCCTTTTGGCACGCCTTGTTGAGTTTAACGCCCTGTGGGAAGATGAATACCGGCATAACATCGCCTCGCCATCACTAGTGATCACTCCAAACACGATGATGTCGACTGGATATGTCATCCAACTCTTTCCGAATCCACTGGACTGTCTTCAGATTCACATCTAAACACACTGAAATGTTCGTATAGAGCTTCCGGCGTGAAATCCAAGCAGTACAGTTTGCCGTTTCGAAATTTCTGACGGAGTGAATTGCGTCATAGTTCTCTTTTTCTCACAATCGGTGCGCAACTGACCCTAATATACTGTGCAACACACACACACACACACACACACACACACACATATCTATATATATATATATATATATATATATATATATATATATATATATATCGACAAAATCAAAAACAAACAACGTGCATGAGTGAAATTAAAAAAATATGTATTAACCTTATCAAGAAAGTCGACAATTTCTTCTGCACCAGGGATACGGAAACTAATGTGCCAACAAGAAAAAAAATATTAAAATCATAATAAACACACGCTCTATCTTTGATATTGAGCACTTTATTTCATAAATATAGCACACCTTAAAACTATATTTCTTCATATATATATATATATATATATATATATATATATATATATATTGTCATCCACAGACGGACTGTTTCGTTATATCACAGCTCTTCATTGTGGCTAGACGTCCGATTGCTTCAAGCCGGGATCGAAGAAAACCGACAGATTTGGCATCAGCCAGCGATCCTACCCCTATACCAGATGTAACAGCAAAATTGTCCAAATCATGTAAGAGCATAATTTTCCATCACACAAAATGTTTAATATTTAAAAAAAGACAAAAAAAAATAAAAAAAAAACACTAAATTAATTGAGTTTCTTTTTTCCAGGTTTTCAGATAAGACGTTTAGCCATTTTGGCATCATGTTTCGTAAGAATCAATCAGAATTTTGTTGAGAGTAATTTAAAATTGTTTTGTGTCAGACCGATTGTCTTCCCAAATAAGAGTAAAATCGTGAGAGGAAAAAGATTATTCAGTCCTTCAGTAATGGTAGCAACATTCAAAGTCCATTCAAGAACCACCAAGAGAAGAGTGAATATCTTTATCTACGAGGCAACATTAGAGAGGAAAACTGGATTAGGAGGTCAAAACAGCAAGGGCGATCATCACCTCAATTTAGATCTAAAGATATCAATTAGAAAAGATTCAACTCAATTCATAAGACGTTTGGCCCTTAAGATAGGAATTTCAGCTATGACAGTCTAAAGAGCAGTGGAACAGACTTGAAAATGAAGGCATCTTGTTACATTAGGACAGAAAGTTAGAAGGTTAGAGAGGGCAAAGAATAAGTTGAAAAATGATCCTGAATATATATATATATATATATATATATATATATATATATATATATATATATATGTGTGTGTGTGTGTGTGTGTGTGTGTGTGTGTATTGAAATAATATTCATATATATATATATATATATATATATATATATATATGAATATTATTTCAATACTTCATTAGCTTCCGATCCTTAGCTATGATTAATTAATGATCATTAAAGTCATTTTCATATGTAATCCATCACGATACTTTTGTTAAGCTTAAAGACTAATTATACATTCTTATTGCTCAACCTATAGTTCAATAGTATTATAATAACCTCGGTGAATTCCAGTAAGTTATCTTTAATCATTTTAAAAATACAACGTTTCAGAGATTAATTTAACAAGTGAACAACTGGACTCATTGGCTAGCTCCTATTTAGACTACAGAGAATTATAATGATAATAAGAAACAGACTTTAAGTGTCTATTTCATTTATAATTTTTATTTCGGGAACACAGAAATGTCCATCACATGAGAAAGATAGGACTGAAAGATTATTATGGTACAACTACTTAAGTTTTATCATATTAATACGGAATTTTATTTAGAGTAAAATCCATTTAATTAAATTAATTTGAATCGACCTGATTTATCCTGCATAAAAACAACAAAAGGTATTGGCCAAAGTAACATACATACCAATATTAAAATCTAAAATGTATACAATAAATTCATGGTTGAGGAAATCGACGATAACTAACCACTAATCTCTTAGCCCCATCTTTCCCAAACCCCTCTTCATTTCATCTTCCCTCCCCACTACTAATCTAAAGTGTCTGTCCGGTTTACTTTCTCCATTCGCGGAGCAAGTTTTCATTCAGCTGAGATGGACATATCGAAGTTCACGAAATAAAAATTATAAACGAAATGGATAATTAAAGTCTCCGTCTTCTTATTAACACAATATACATATATATATATATATATATATATATATATATATAGATGTTAAAATAATATGTATATATGTTAAAATAATATATATATATATATATATATATATATATATATATATATATATATATATATATATATATATATATGTGTTAATAAGAAGACGGAGACTTTAATTATCCAATTCGTTTATAATTTTATAAAATAAATTTATATAATATATATATATATATATATATATATATATATATATATATATATGTTAATATATAAATGTTAATATATTTTTTATGTGTGTGTCGCGCATATATTCTTATATATATATATGTTTTTATATATTTAATCATTTATGTGGATGTCATGGATATGCTTACATTATAGTTAATTTTTATTTTTATCATTATTATTATTTTTTAAATATTTTATTATATCATATATTTATTATTATTATTATTATTATTATTATTATTATTATTATTATTATTATTATTATGATAAAAATGATTATGATTTTTAAATGAATAACGACATAGATTCCATTTTCGTGAATTTTATTACTGTTTGTAGTTAAAGGTTTACCCATAAAATCTTCGCCCCCCTTCACTTACTCTAATATACAAACATCATTTTCCACTTCACTTTCTTCAGTAGTTGACAAACCCATTTTTTAAGGTCAAGTTAAAATTGCTACGTCATTTTTTCTTTTTCTTATTTTTTTTCTTATTTATTTATTTTTTTAAATGTCTGGTTTATTATAGCAAATTGGTTGAATATATATCATTAAATAAAATGTAGTCTGTCTGATGAGGCAGGTAAGATCTTTGGTCTAAATACCTTTTCTTCTTTACTAATGCTACTTATCCAAATAAAACTTCACTTTCAAAATATTTTTGGAAGTTAATAGACATTAAAACCCCTAAAATTAAATGGAACATTTTAAAATTAACTATAACCTGTAGATCCTTTTTGTATTTACAGGAGAATATCAGATAATCAAATTTTATGGATGAGTTATTAAATCAAAGTTATGAACTAAACATTAACTGCAAACACATTTCGCTATTGACTCTAAAATCTTGCTAAATTTTAAAGTTTACTAATCATTTATTTTATGAGGCATGACCTCGTGCTAAACATTTTAACCTAACATTAGTAACTTAGATTTATAGAGAGAATATGGTATTTACGTTATTCCTCGAACACTAATGGAGATATTTTATATAGAGGTATAAAAGTTCGGCTGATAATTTAATATTTTCTACTATTTTTATTTTCTTAATATTACATATAAAACTCTTTAGTTAACTTCATAATCTATTAAATTTAATTTTATTATCTTATTGTTTATTATTTATATGATTTATTTATTATGATCTATGAACTTTTATATTTTGCTTTGTTTATTTATTTATTTATTTTATTATTATTATTTTTAATTATTTTCTAGTTTTCTAGTTTATGATTTTGATAAACTTTGCTATTTTTCTTTCTTTTATTTCTGAAAGGATTTTTTATTTACATACTATTAATTAATTATTGTTAAATAATATGGCATCTCCGGCCAAAGTGTGACATGACATAGCATCCAATTCTGTTTACAATCGCCCATTTGTATACGTTAAATTTGAAATTGTATCAACATATTACCTAACACAGACGATTTTGATTGGTTGTACGATTATCAACATATCCTTTTTACTTCTTTACATTCCCATATAATCTTTATTTTGTCTTTCTCGCTTCTCCTTTTTCTTTGGAGAAGAGATTATATCTTGCCTTTCTTTCCTTCTCTTTCTTCTTTTCTTTTAAGAGACTGTATCTTATCTTTCTTTTCTTCCTTTTTTTTAGACTATATTTTTCTTCTTTCTTTTTTTCTTTTAGAGGTGACTATATCGTATGTCTTTCTTGCTTACTTGCTTTTCTTATTTTCTTTTTTCGGGGCAAGAAAATTTTTAGAAATTGTAATAAGCTTCACTGATGAGATGCTATGATAAACATTGAAACATGGAGGCATTTATGTAGCGGTTTACATATGTTCGAATGTAATACGTCTCATCAGGTAGTTAACTACCTGATGAGACGTTGTTTATTAAACGTCGAAACAAAAAATACAATTTTGTAGTAGGAACTTACATGTTCTAATGAAAGCGTATCATAGATATTTATTGCTCTACTCTTGTATTAGGCTCTGTTTTAAATTAATGTTTTGAACTCTGAAATTTTATTCTTCGCTCTTTTTCATTTGTATATATATATATATAAATATATATATATATGAAGAAATATAGTCTTAAGGTGTGCTATATTTATGGGATAAAGTGCTCAATATCAGAGATAGAGCGTGTGTAAATATAAAAGTGAACATAGAAGTCAACACTTAGAGGCGACAGTCTGTTTCATGCTATATGCAATCGTCAGACGTGGCCTGACGATTGCATATAGCATGAAACAGACTGTCGCCTCTAAGTGTTGACTTCTATGTTCACTTTTATATTTATATATATATATATATGTATATATATATATATATATATATATATATATATATATATATATATATATATATATGTGTGTGTGTGTGTTTTGAAAAAATAGTTTTATTTTATTTTTATTTTGGATAAGTAATTACATTTTTCAAAGTTTGCTTCCACAGACACTCTTTGCCGTGGATAGTTGCCAAGTGATTTCCTATCCCGATGAAATTCCCTGTTGCTTGTGAAGAGGGCTATCCTCATGATATGCCTTTTACATGCAATTCTCGACTTCTTGTGTTGCAGTCTTTTTTGCAGTTAAAAACTAAAGAATAACATCACATATCAAAACGTTTTTCTTTGATTTTCGCCGTTCGCCGTCAATTCAAATATTATGACTTCCGACAAAATAGGCGAAAAAATGAAAATGTTTGAATTTCATGAAAACAATAAAAGTTTACCGAGGTAAATCTTTAAAAAGTTAATCGCAATAAAGAACTAAATAAAAATGGAGTTGAATTTTGTCAGAGTTTCATTTCTATAACGATCATTATATAAAAAATGTACCAAACGTGACTCAAATATTGTCTCGTTACTGTACCATATATAACACATCCTTAGGTTTGTTACACTGACTTCTGCTCATGCCTGCTTACATTTTGTACTATTAATCTTGATCGCGCCAGTTTTCTTGATGCTTTTACAATGTAAACATGGCCACTCCGCTAGCAGTGTACCCCAAGGAGAAACAAAGAGCAGTGATCCGATAAGTGTGCATGATTCTGAATGTAAAAGTGACCGGACAAGTGCGACGCACGAAGGAGCAAGACACCTGTTAAGCTCCACCACTGACGAGAAGATTCAGCAAACTCAAGCGACGGTAATGGCGAACAGGCGCGTTATCATCGATACGGTGGCATGTTTTCTGCAGATTCGTATCACAGCTCTTTGTTTTCGTTATATACCTTGTTAGGCTAATTATCTGAGCTCTTCGACGTAGTGTAACGTTTAGCAAGCTTGTCTCGCTAGAACAATTACGACTGAATAGTGAGTTCGATCCCCATACATTCAGCCTTGTGCCACATCTTAGCTATCCTTAGAAAATCACCATTAGGCTGATTATCCGATAGAACTTTCATTCACATGCTCATGACTCCCTAGTAGCGCAGTAATAATTAGATCTACTAAGCTCTTCTGGTATGTCGTCACCATTGTATATTTCATTTATTATTTGTATAGTTTTGTATATTCTTTCTGCCATCGACCATTCTAATATTTTTTAAGAAATTAAAAAATACTTCCTTTTAAAATTCAGTTATTTTCTTAAACGCCATATTTGTTAGAACGTGCCGATAAGCAAATGAATGGACATAAATTTATTTTTTACTAAGGGTTAGAATGAGTTATGTTTGTGTTCTCGAATGAATGAATGTCGGAAATTTTAAATCAGGAAGTGGGTTTCTCAATGACCAGAGACAATAAAAAAGATATAGAATTTGATGATTTGGATGATGTTTATATTTAATTAAATGGCTGACGGATGTCAGTCGACTAGGATGGCTAGTAAATCCTTTCAGTAAACGTCTGCTCAGGCGCATTTGTGTTTCTTTAGAACATCCAGAGTCAACATGTAGTTTCTACTGCAGCTATATTGAGCGTGCTTCAGATTCAATTACTGAATGAGCGCATTATCTGGCATGGTCATTATTTTGAACAAAGTTGGTGTACCCTCAAACTTACGCTCACAATGTTTTGTGGTTTAGTTCCAGCACAAACATCGATGTGTCCCGAATAATTTCGTATACCCATTTTTTTTTCACAAGGTGCTTGTCGAATGCTGGGATTATATCCCCAGACTGATATTATTTCCTTGAAAAATCAATCAGTGTAAGATTCGAACTGGTTCCTATGATTAGAACGTTAGCATTATAACGACTTATCCATGCACGATTTCCATTTATTTAACTATGAATTAGAAATAATATCAGAAATACTAATAAAATCATTTGTGTTTTATAAATCAAATATAAATTACACATCAGCCTATCTCTTTGTCCTTTTAAACATTTACACACAATCACGTACTGTTATATTCACATATGCTCGTACACAGGGGTATATTTCTGCGTGTCGATAAGATTTGTACCCGCTGAAACATGAAACACGGTTATGCGCTACCCGTTTTATGATTAGCCAGAATAAAATGAAGACTAACACACATAAATAACCCCCCTCTTTTGAAAGACTGATACGTTAAAATATTCCTTCTTCAATATCTGGCCGATATTCTAAGTTTAGTAAATCATAGACAGACATGCCTATCCATCGGTCGTTCCTGTCTCAGAACTTCTCCAAGACATCAATGTTTCCTCTCTGTTCTTCTCCAGCTTCCTCTGTCTACCTCACACCTCCGCCATCGTTTTTTTGTTCCAGCGATTAAATTCACTGAAAGTTCTATCAGTCGCTTACCCAACAGACCCATTCTTAAACTTCAAGAAATCATCGCAAACGCCAAACTTATGATGATTCATCGGTGAAGGTGCTGTCGTCATCGGTGTAGTTCTTTTTTAACGCTAGACCAGCTGCTTCCGCAGTCAAGTCAGAGCCTGCCTTGGTTCCCGGCTACCCTAAATCCTCATGCCTCAGACACAACTAGAACAGATACTAACGGCACCATTTACATCCTGAATTATCAATTTCAATTTTCACTGCCTAGAATTACCAATTATGAAATAATGCATTGAAATTTAAAAAAAAAAAACTATTAAAAATAAAAGAATTAACAGATTTAAATGAAATTTTTTGTTGTTTGTCTTTGAATACTGAAGTTATCTGCGAAAGAACATCTTTTAAATAGAATAAAGGGAAATATATTTACGTAATTAACACACGCTCTTTTACATAATTTTCCAGTATTTTCGCCAATGTAAAAGTGTTTCTATTGAATTACTTGTTATTTTAAATCAATTTAAATTTGTTTCTGAAATTTATACACTCAAGTCAAATTTAAACCCTGATTTGAAAATAAAATTAAAACTGGAATAGAAATTAAAGCAGTAGTCTGAGAGTTTTTTTTTTAATCATATGCATAAGAATGTGCTTCCCAGTTCCCTAAGTTAGAATAAATCAACAACTGCTTTTCTGCTCTTGTGTCGTTAGTTTGGTATGAAAAACTAAAATTTCTCAAGATTCGGTGTAATTCCCATATATTTCGAAATGTTTTAACTGAATGTATTTATCGTTTCTTCTGAAAAGGTTTCTAGTTTGAAGAAAATTAAATTTTATAAATAAGGCTCCTGTTTCTAAATTATACATTCATTGCAAATCGACCAGTGACATAAAATCCTATTTAATCGCTACCTCTATAAAAAGAAATTGGTGTATGACATATATTAAAATGTTTTAATATTTTGCAACAGTCTCTTGCGAACTAACTGTGGTGCCCCAAGGCTCCGGGTAGCGTACTTTCGAGAATATTATACTTTTTTTTCTTAGTAATATTTTAGTTGCATATTTTAATCTATCTATCTATCTATCTATCTATCTATCTATCTATCTATCTATCTATCTATCTATCTATTAGCGCAAAAGCCAAAATTACTTCAACAGGAGTATAGTCTATTGGAAGTTGGTCTGAATCCAACCGTCTTCAGTTAAGTCTTCAGTTTAAGTGTTTGTCTGGAAGTAGGAATTTAAATTTATTTTCAATATCAGTCCTCCTTCGAGAAACGCCTTGTTATGATAAAGGGCTTGTGTTGGTGACTGGGGGAGGGGAGGGCGTGAGGCATTTCATTACAGTGAAAGTGGACTGGGGTTGGAGTTTATTAATGGTTAGAGCCTTTCATTGTCTGTAAATAAATGTCGCTTTCCACTGTGGGGCGCTCCGTATGCTATCAACAAGTGTGTTTTCCTGGGATTTACAATAAATAGTATGTAGACCATTAGGGTTTAATGTTATTAATAAGTTATGGGGGATTTAACCTTATGACCAATTAAGTTTAGGTAAATTAGTTGAATGATAGATTCATAAATTGTGGGTAATACCGGGACACCTGATGGAATTGATCATGCTACACGACACATATACATACATACATATATCCACATACACGTGTCTGTGTTTATATATATATATACATACAGATATGTAAGTAACCATACGCACCCCCACATATGCATATATTCTTATGTAATTTTGAATCTGTTCCTATGTCTACATTTCGTAATTAGCTCTTTCCGTTGATTTAAGAGTTTGCATTATTTTTTGTATTTTATTATCCCGATTTTCTCCTCCAAACATAGCGTGCACATATCTCTAAAACTATATAGCGCCAGCTCTTCACAAATTCCGTCGTGTGACTCATCCGAGTCTTCTTATACCAATAGACTGTGACCCCATGTGTCACGTCTTCTATCCTCAATCTGCTCCATCCGGAGCATTAGAAGCCGGCTTAAGCAGTGCTATATATATATATATATATATATATATATAGCATATATATATAATCCCCCTTTATATATATATATATATATATATATATATATATATATATATATATATATATATATATATATATATATATATATATATATAAAGAGGGATTTGAATAATCATAAATAATTCATCGAGTCTAGGAGAATCCTCAACAGAATGCGTTTTCTCCTGTTTTTGGGACTCATCAGCAGTGCGCATCCACTACCGAGATTCGAACCCGGATCGTTGCAATATGACGCAAGCGTCATACCCCTATAGCGATATATCGAGTGTGGGTTGTTACCGCTCTCTCATCGAGACACGTTGATCCAGTGAGTATAATGCTTGCATCATATCGTAACAGTCCGGGTTCGATTCCCGGTAGGGGATACGCTCTGTTGATGAGTTCCCCAAAATAGGACAAAACATCCGTCCAGTGCTTTCTGCATTCTGTTCAGGATTCTTCTAGACTCAATGAATTAATTATGATTATTCAAATCCCCCTTAATATATAATAGCTGACGCCTCGTATTCGAGGATACCTGTCTAGAAGGTCGGCTATCCAGTCCCTATTGCAGACTCTCGCTCAGGCATATCTGTGTTTGTTCAACACCCACAGAGGCATACTGTGGTTTTTAGCAGAACTTACTTACAGTTTCTAGGATAGATACGTGTTATCTAGCATGATCTACAATCTGAACAACGCCAGCATACTCAAAGCTTCGTTCTAGTACGGCTATTGACGGCTCCCAAATATTCCGTCTACCAAACTTCACTCACAAAGCTTGGGTCAACCTATGGTATGGTTTTCAGGCACTTTCGAAAGGTGCCACCAAATCGATAACGTTATGGGCGCATATATATATATATATATATATATATATATATATATATATATATTCATTTGTATGGATATGAGTTTGTGACTTAGGGTTTCACGCTTTTGCGATTATCAGACAAACTGTTAGCTCTGTCACTGACACAAAGGCTTTCCAATAAGTACCGCTCATATATATATATATATATATATATATATATATATATATATAAAATAAAAAGGTGCAGCCTCGTTCCCAGTGACTGTTACATGTGTCGCCATAGTAGACTGATTCAAACTTCTCGCTTTCCAAAGAATATCATCATGAAGGTAAAGCAGTTCTACCCAAACAGACAGCCACATTGGTTCTTGAAAATCGCTGAGATGAGCAAAAATACTTAAAAAAAACCCAAAAAAAACATCATTTATACGACACAAAAAACGTGGAAATGTTACTATGATAATCATCAGAAATTATTTGCGTCACATAGCAGAGGAGATTGCTTATAATTGTGAATTTAATATTGGAAGTGGGAACCAAAAATAGATTTTTTTTTTATATCTTTTCAAAATACATGTGCAAGTGTAGTTTTTAAAGAAAGTTAAAACATGAATTTTTCAATGTTTGATTACTTTTGGTTTTTATGAGACATTATCAAAAAGCCTTTTTAGCGCTGTTTTAAATTCATCGTTTGTAAGATATGACACATACCCATTTCATGTTTTTTAAAGTATCGCCTCTTCACTTGTCAATTCGTTGCTATCAGGGCATCTTTTATATTGATGAAATATATTTATTACAATTGCTCCAAATATATATATTGGTGCTGAATTGATGCTCAAAAGTTTCTAATATTTTTTTTACATTTTATATGATATAGTATTTTTCTGTTATTGGTAAGGATTGGTCGATTGTCTTCTTGTTGTTTGGGTTAGTGATTTAAGTGAACTATTATCAGATAAATGGCAAGATAATCGACGGGATAATGTCGTGGTTGCGAGAATAATGTATGTGTTGTTTGAATTGTTATTATTATAGGCACAATCTCCAAGTGGGTTAGTGAATTCATAGACAACATTTGTTCAACAGACAACATCTCCTAAGGCTTGAGGAATATCGAAAAGCTGTCGTGAGGGGAGAGACAATGAAACAGCCAAGGCTGATCATGAACAGAGAAAAGGAGTTGACATCAGTCCTTGTGGAATAAAGTGAAAATACTGGACAAGGAAGAACACTGAAGAGGAAGACGCTTGAAATACAATCAGCGCATATGGTAGGCTATGAGGACCTCCTTAGTTGACCTAGCATGTAAATAAATACAATGTAGGAGCCACTAATAAAGAAAGTAAAACAAATGACAGCAAGTATTCCCCCGCAGCAACAGCAGACAAAACATGACAGACAGCAACAGTAGCAATTACAGCTCTCATTAGCAGGCAGGTTAGGTTTAATGCTCCAAGTTCATTAGAGTAACTTGTTCTCCGCGCTAATAGCCTAGTGGATTAATGCGGTATGTACTTGTATTCAGTGGAGACAGTCGAGCGGTAACTAAGCAGTACTAAAATAAGACGATATCCCGATGTATAAGCAGTGGAATGAGAACAGTCTATTACCGCAGATTAAATAAAGCGTTCAGTTCAGAATTCCTTGTAGTTTACTCAAATCGATATACAATGGCCGAAATGTTGTGATAACACAACAAAGATGGTGGCAACAATAGTCCGATTATAAATAAGTTTAAATAACTTTTGTTGTTGTAGTGTTGGTGGTTATCATGTTGAAGATTTTTAATTTTATGTCATAAGCAAAGAGTTTCATTTTGTTTTTGTTATTAGTCCATATGTATCGATGTATCAATTTTTTTTTTAAATTTTCTTCGTATAGTTTGTGATTAATGTTTAATTGGTTTCGGTAGAACAGTCATGCATTTTTATATGTTCTTATTAATAATATTTGGATAATTGTGTTTGTCCTAAGGTTAAATTAACTCGAGAAAAATATTTATCGGTTATGTGGTTAGGATAATTATTCTTAATTAATGTTCCTTTTTATGTTTCTACCTTCAGTATAAAATATTGTGCATTTAGAGGAATAATATTAAACGAGTTTCATTTATTAAAATGTGTGGGCATTCACTGTTTTAGTTTAGTAGGCATGAGCTTATGTTGTTGTTGTTTAGGAGAAATAGATTTTTTAAAGTTTTAATTATTTGAATCGATTAATATGTCTAAAAAGGGAATTCAGCTATTTAGGTAGTGTTCAAATGTAAAATATGTATGATAAGGAATTAGTTATTTTCGGAGATAGATTTTTCAATTTGTCATCCTTGTTAAAAGTATACCCATCGACGTTGCGCTTAAAAAAATATTACATTGTTAACTAGCTATCTAGATATCAGCACGAATATATCAGGCGATGGGAGCAAGGTATTATGACCGAGAAACAACGTTGATCATTTTTACAAACGTATCTGAAAGTCGATCAATTTACTCATCTTGTCTATCTATTGCAGCACGTTTATATCTATCTATTTATCTATCTCAGTCTGCTATCTATCTATCTCTCTATTAGGTTGGTGCAAAAAAAATATCGTTTTTTGACGTATTTTTAACGTCAAAAACGACATTATTTTTGCACCAAATATCTATCTATCTATCTATCTATCTATCTCAGTCTGTTTTCTATCTATCTATCTATCTATCTATCTATCTATCTATCTATCTCAGTCTGTTTTTATCTATCTATCTATCTCAGTCTGTTTTTTATCTATCTATCTATCTATCTATCTATCTATCTATCTATCTATCTCAGTCTTTTATCTATCTATCTATCTATCTATCTATCTATCTATCTATCTATCTATCTTAGTCTGTTCTTTATCTATCTATCTATCTATCTCAGTCTGTTTTTATCTATCTATCTATCTATCTATCTATCTATCTATCTATCTCAGTCTGTTTTTATCTATCTATCTATCTATCTATCTATCTATCTATCTATCTTAGTCTGTTCTTTATCTATCTATCTATCTATCTATCTATCTATCTATCTATCTATCTATCTATCAGAATATATATCTTCATTTTGATATCTACGCACCAAAATGAATGATATAGGGAATAAAATACATTCACTAACCAACAAATAAGAGTTCGCCCCTTGCACCCCAAAGAAAATCGACATTGAAATATATCGCGAGGTGTCTACACATGGTTGGGTACTTTATTTTTGGTTTTCTGCATATTCGTACGTACTGCCAATTTCTTAAGTTGAAACGTCTTCTGTTTTTATTCTTTTCCATTCGCTTCGTGTAAAGCGCGCAAAGTTTTGGTTCCGATAGTGAGGAAATGATTCTGAAAGGCAAACAGCGAACCAACTGAAATCCGTCTTAGTCAAACACACGCACACAGAGAGAAGATGAAATGCAGTTGAATATCCGAATCTCAAATCATCACGACTTTCATGGCAGTCAGCACACACACACGCATGCTCATTTTATTTATCAAGTACACATATACGCACTGTATACAAGCTATATTTACACTCTGATGAAATATATGGGGAAATCATTAACAAATCACACATCAACCTATAAACGAACACGAAATTATGAAATATATGAAATATGAAATATTTCCATATATGAAATTATGTTATATATATATATATATATATATATATATATATATATATATAATAAAAAAGCATAAACACTAATATTCCATGGTTATAATTTATTTCATTGGAATCGTAAATACGATCCAATTCAACAGACCGACAAATTCATTATATATATAACATGTAGATACACATATAATACATACAGTATATTTTTATTAAATATATACGTAGAAATGCATGCATATATATATATATATATATATATATATATATATATATATATATATATACATATATATATATATATATATATATATATATATATATATATATATATGCATATGTATATATGTACGTGTGCGTGTGTATATATATATATATATATATATATATATATATATATATATATATATATATATATGTATATTGGTTTCGGTACTGAATGTTATTAACGAAATTTTCGTCTGAAATTTTCAAAATTGATCTCCGCGTTACAATACTGAATTAAATGCATTGATAAGAGAAGGTAGGAATTATTATTTTTAACATATTTGTTGTATAAAATGCAACCTTTTTGTTTAGGCTACTGATTTATTGATATACTCAGGAAATCTTGAGGCATATTTTTATATTTTAATTTAAAAACACACACACGCACGCACGCACACACACACACATATATATGTCTGGGTATGGGTCGGTGTGTAAATATATATATGTGTGTGTCTGTGTGTATATCTATATATATAGATCTATATTTATATCTATACGTATATGCTATGCTCACATATACACACGCGCATTTACTCAAATGAGCCTGTGTGCGTATGTGAGTGATCGTGTCTCAGAAATCGTTACCTATTTTATTCCGGTTATCTCCCTTCCCATTCACCTCCTCCTTCACCTTTCCTTCTTTCCTACCCTAAACCAACCCACCGCTACAATTTTATCCTTAATTTTTTTCAAAATCGATAACGGCTACCTCCATCCAAGAGAACTGATACTACGACTACTACTACTACTACTACTACTACTACTACTACTAGTCACTTCATTTGTTTAAACGCCAGGCACCGGTTATTTTTTTTCTCTATTCCCGGCGACAGCTGCTGCTAATTTTGAAGTTCCTCTTCGTCTCTGCCTGATGATCGGCATTTTTCCCTACGGCAGCCTCTTGACGACAAATGCGAGAAAAAAATTGCCACTTTGCTTATCCGACCGATTAATGTCGATTCACTTAGCAACGTCTTCTCCCATTTCTCACTTATCTTCAATTCTCTAAAAAAAGAAAGAGTTTTTTTTTTTCAAGATGAAGGATTTTCATTATCATTCATATTTCACTTTTACATTGACAACTTTGTATCGCCATTTTTTAAACCGAATTATTTAAAATTTAACAGCGGAAAGTGTTGATAAAATTATCTTTTGAGAAGATAAGGTGCGAATTCGAATCTTGACAAATTTGAATCTTGATTCGAATATCTTTATTCCTGAAATGGTCAGAACAGTAGGAAATAGCATTAATAAAAGACATTTCTTATGTGTAAAGCTTTCCAACAAAAGACGGTTTTTCAACGCCGTGTTTGTTGCTGTCAAAAAATAACATTGGGAACATGTGCAAGCCCTTAATATATAGCGATTTAACAAAATAAACATAAAGGATAAAAAAGTTGAAATAATAGACATAATTGCAAAGAGGATACTTGAAAAGAGAAACTAAATGTAAAGGAAACAAGTAGAAGAAATTCAAAGTAGGACGCAATAGAGTAGAAAGTGTCACCTGAAATCTCACTTAGATGGCATTGCCAGTCATATAAATGAACGCAACAATTTAGTTCAGAAGAAGTAACGAAATAGATGATAGGGCAGGAATGGTGAGTCACTGGCGATTATACATAAGACTGAGATCTGCATATTAATGGTAGAAGCACAAAACAGGGACTCTCCAAGAGAATAGATAAGTATAATTTTAAATGGATCATCTAATCATGGCTAGAGTTGTTTCTTAATCATTTTACCCAAGAAAGACAATAATGTCACTAAGACAAAAGGGGTTACTGAGAGTGAAAGTAAATGGGGTGACTTTAGTGAGGATAAAAGACATAAGGCTTTCAGGAAGACAGAAGATGGTGATTGATGTTGTATTTAAATTCTAGAAGATTGTAGATGGTAAAAAAGCAAGTAAACAGAAGAGTGTTCTACACGTGAGAATTGTGAAACTGTTAGAATAGAACTTACGGTTTCATGTAGCTATTTCAACAGTAAAACGATGAGATATATTTACCAATCTGGTAGTTTGTCTAAATAAATGTGGTCGTTGTAGCAATGAGGTAAATTCCTTAGACCAACTGCCATGAAAATATTTATAGAAAAGACAGAGGAAAGCCACGTCACGGTAGTGGAAATGTCGAGATGCCAGGTCAGGACCGATAAGATTACAGCCCCTTCTTTGGATAAATATACTAGATTCATTCCTACAAGAAAAAAATGTCTGCCGTGACAGTGAAGCAAATTTTCGAGCATCAGACCTAGAATATATTCAATATAATCATTCCACTTCATGTCAGAAGAAAACTTGAGACTAAAAAGGCGAATGTTGCTCTCCTGGAGGTTATCATTATCCATACTGATGGAAGGCAGAAAGGGTTCTCTATGACAATTAAAAGACACCAGTTTCGTTTAGGACGGGTTAAAATTTACAGGCCATTTCTTTCCCTGTTAACAACTGACTGGAGGTCATTTTCGCGTGTAGCTGCCAATTTTACATATCGGTATATTAAGACAGGAATAAATAGTTTTGTAAGATCCTGCATACATTTGGGAACGGATGACATGGAGAATATCATTGTTGAAGATTCCAAACAACATAGGTCCAAGAATAAATCCGTGAGAGCTGCACCCGCAGGAATGTGAAAGGACCTAGAAGCTTAACCGTTCAATATAACTTTCATTATTCTATTTGATATTCAAGATTGGACTAAGACAAATATTCGGCCAAAGACAATATAGTCCATAAATTTATGAAGAAGGCCAGTATACCAAACCCTGTCAAACGCTTTCGAGATATTTAAAACTACAACCCGAGTTTCACTCTACAGACAAATTCAGTTATGACCACTAACATGGCATTTTAGCGAAAGAAACGAAGGCCACGTTGTTCATACGAAAGAAAGCCATATGACGTGTGATGTTTAACCAATTCAAAGTATAATAAAACCTTTTGAGTATCTGTCTATATTTCTGAGATGAGGTATGATGTACACTATTTACATTATTCGGACTATTGTCCTCATCTTTGTCGCCATATTTATTACAACATTTCGGCCGTTGTACGCTCCGGCCTTCTTCAGTTGGTTGGAATGTCGAGTTGAACCCTTTATTTCGCCCGCTGGGGTAGACTGTTCTAGTTCCACGTGCCACATGCCACGTTCCATGTCTAATGGATGTCAGTTATCAGTTATCTCCTGTTAATTCCGCTCTCCAAAGTCTCCTCTGCCGTAAAACAAAGAGTGTGCGTTCAATACCTGGTTAAGGCAGTGGAGAACTTGGAAAGGTGAATTGTAATAAATATGGCGACAAAAATGAGGACAATAGTCCGAATAATGTAAATAGTAAAACCTTTTTAGTAAAGACGTTCACAACGTGGTTTTCCCAATGCCCCCCACTTTTCCTCATATATCAAAATATCATTATCATTTGCCATTTACCAAGATTGTCGAATTCAAAAGGTGCATTCCAAACAATATTTATATATAATTATAAATCATCATTTTTTTCTATATTAGTATATATGCATTTAAATGGATTATTTTTTACAATTTCATAAGTTTAATGGCAACAGAAAATTTGTATGTATTTTAAAACTTGAATACATGTACATGAACATATCTTTTGTTCCCGAATCAGCTTTCAGTTCTAGAAATTCAACATGATAATCATTAGGAAATTTTCAACAGAATTTTAATGTATTTCGAACTAAATCCAACTTCTCCTCAGCGGCCCAGGAAAATATTGGTTCAATCTCCAATATTGAATCCTTTTCCAGTGTTTAAAATTCTGCAACATTTATTTTTTTTTTTTTTTGCAAATTATGGTACTACATGCTCTTCTCGACGAGCAACAAAAATTGATAAGAGTTTATCAAACATTGCAACATTTTTATATTTGATCTTTGTCATCCAATTTTCCAGCTTCCTCGTGAAAGATTTCGAGGAATCCATAAATGTTATAATATTTGTATTCCTTCCTTGCATCTTAATGTTAATTTATTCAGCTGCTCAAAAATGTCGACCAAATAGGAAAGGCGCACGATCCATTTCTCATCATTCAGCCAGGAAAAAACATTCATCTTATCCTGAACTTCAAAAAATAATTTGAGCTCATCTCTAAACTCAAATACCCTCTCACATACATTTCGTCTTGAAAGTTATCGAACATTTGTGTGAAAAAGAAGTAAATGATGGCCTATATCCATGTCAATACAGAACTGCTTGAAGAGTCATGAGTTTATAGTTCTTCTTGACAAAATTCACGATTTGAATTATTTGATTTCAAACCTTCCAAGGTGGGACTGGAAGTGTTTTTGATGTCAGAGCCGGGGGATGGAGCATACACGAAATGCCTTTCACTTTGGGTTCTCACTTTTTCCCACAAACTTGAAATTCAGATTTTGTGTCTAGCATAGATGGTACTGCATCTGTGCAGTACCTACAGCCATCCTCCCACAAAATATTTCCTTATCAACGAAAGATAATCATCAATATCAGAGGCCTTGCTAGTTGTTTCAAGAAGACAACAAAACAGAAACTCCAATTTAAATGAATCTCCATAAAAAATGAATAACTGAGAATACAATGACACATCAGTCAATTAATAAATTAAAAAGTTAAATCTATAATAAGCCAAGTGCTGTAGACTTGATCATCTTCATTAGTTGATCCTTGACGTCAATAGCGATATCGCTGATCATCATTTGAACAGAACTATTCCATAGAGAAACTACTGCAAGTTTTTTCTCCAATCCATTTTCCAAAACAATTTCCACCATTCTGAGAGTTTCCCCCAATTGTGTATAGTGTGTATGATGTTTTGCTATCTTGTGTGTTACATCGCAAGCATCCCTAAACTTTTAGTTCGATTCTTGGAATGCCGCTGTGGAATCTAGTTTCATATTTTTGAGAGCCTTTCCGTGACGTTCAAAAAAGCTTTTGTCCTTGTCCATGTGTTGAGGATGAACATTCTGCAAATGATGCTTCAAATTTGCTGATTTCAAAAAATCATTTGACAAACCTGTACAACAAAATATACACTGATGTCTTTCTTCTCCATTGATGAAGATGATGGTCACTCATTGTTGGCTCCAAACTCTGTGCATAAAAAACAATAAAAAGTAAATGAGCCCAACTTGAAATACCCCCGTGGGGAACTCCTCCATGATTAAGAATTTCTGCTTTAGAACTTTGTTATTATACAAAAAAAAAGATCTGTCCGGATAGAATCGGAATTACAAAGGATTTAAATAAAAATTGAAATTTGCGAACAAACGTTTATATTGAAAATCTGTGAACGTTATGAACGCATTCAGATAACAGCATTACTAAAATAATCAAGGATACAGTTGATGAAAGAGAGAGTTGGGATACTTAGTTCTTATTCGCCAAGGTTGATTTACAAAAAATCTTTCATAATAATACGCACTAAGTTTTGTAGTATTTTAATTATCACGCAATCCCAAACGATAACCGATAAAATTATACGTACAGTTAATAGGTAAATTTCTCAATAATATTTTCCTTGTTTAAACTAGGTCTATTCTTCTAATATTTTAATTATTATCACGTAAAAACATACCAACTTTGAAGAAGGAAAAGAAAGAATTATTGCTGTATGAATATTAATATCGTTGAATAAGGATACCTTTATTTTATTAACAATTTCGTTTTTATAGAGAAATATTTTTGACAAAATGAACTCATATCATTTATTTTCTCAAAAAATCCTTTACATACTTTCAAATCGAAATAATTGTATGTTTTACCGAAATAAACGTATAATTATTTAATGACGACCATTAGTGTATGCAAAATTATTCATCCTTGTCTTCTTTTTCCATAATGAATATTTCTACACATTGTTAGTAAAATAAATGAATGAATAAAATAAATTATTTTATAAATTGTAAAAATGGATATTCGAAATCATTTTACCAGACTCCTGTTGATTAAGGATCAGGAGAAGTACAAGTAAAGCTAACTTTCGATTTTAAATATACTTTGGCTAATTACAGAGTAGTTTTTCCTTATTTATTTGAAGATAACTAGAAAATGATTAGATATCGATTTGAACAGTCGACGTTGACAGCTTTCAAGTATGTAATAATAAAGAGATGAAGTTGTTTGGACTTTTTCTTTTACTTTCTCACTTCAATACTAATACTACTAATACTAATACTAATACTAATACACCTAATAATAATACTGAGAATATTGATTTCACTTGATCACCAATCTCTTATTTGGTGACTCTTGAAAATAACTTATCAGGAATTTGAAAAAGCCCAAGATACAAAATACGATATGGAAATATCAAAATGAAAGAAGTGAAAAACGTTTCAATATCGGGTAAATATTTTAACAGGAATGAAAAATGTGACACTGAAATCCGAAGATTCATTCCAAAATATCTTTTCTAAAAGAAACAAGAAAATCTCTTTGGAAACAAATAAAGAGTGCTGAAGTATATAGCAGTGAATGCTGGAATTTTCTCTCAGATGAAGAGAAGATTGGAGGTAACGGAAATCTGGTTCTACATAAAGATGATGAGAAGAAATAGGCTGAGCAACAAAGGAGTCTTAAGAAAAATGGAAACAAAAAGAGAGTGCTGAAATTTTTTTGATGTGTAATGAGGAAAGATAGCTAGGAGTATTTAACGCTCACAGGGCATATAGAAAGTAAAACAGGCAGTGGGAAGCAGTAGGCGACCTCCCTGATCAGATTGTGTGAATGAAAACGGGTGTTATAGAAGAGATATCCAAAGGAAAAGTTACGAAATTATGGCGTGACATGAGAGGCAGTCGATGGCCAGCTGGAGCTGAAATGATGATGGCTGGAGCCGTAGACCGGCTGTCAGTCGCTGGAAGAGATAATACACTTTGATCCTAGCGCGTAGACTCGAGCCAGGGACAAAAATTGCCAACCGTCGGTTCCGTTGGTATCGGCATAACTACTGATCCCCGCTCTCTAGTGTAATGAGAGCATATAGCTTCGGGCAGTTGATTTCCGGGACCGGGCACCACACAGTTTTTATTTCCTCCCAGCTGCGTCTCTGTCTCCAGACAGAGCCACTTCTGAATCACACTCTGCCCGAAGACAATCACGTACCTGAAAGATATAATGATCACCCGACATGGTCCGTGGAGTTGATGCTTTTCAAGCTTTGAGGCCGTTTTATATCAGTTTTACAACAATCGCTCGTTAAGCTTTTTCCCCCAATTGTTTTTTAAAGAAAATTTGGGAGTAGCGACTGGATACGCCAATATTAATATGATGTGTGTCATTATTGAATAAGTAGGAAGTGAATATTATAAGGTCAGATTAAATAGCAATTGTTCCTTTAACTGAAGATGTTAAGATTCCAGTATTCAGGAAAACACCGACGGGGGAATCTTTTCCGGAAAATAGCAGCACATTGGAAAAAGTTGAGTGGAACATTTCGAACCCGGAGGAAATGAAGATGATTCAACTCTGTGGAAGGAGTATGCCGTGCCTTAACTCTAAATGTCTGCACTGGTGAAACTAAACAAAGAAGCTCATCTGAACGTTTGCCATGGAAATAGTGACAGAACAACGATAAACTTGCTATTTTCTGTCCTCGGGAAAGAGTTTGCAAAGTGGGGAATACTTCTCCTCTCACAAGACCACGTAAACGACTCGACCCTAAACACTATTGTTGTCTTGTGCGAAGCGAAGTGAAAGCTTAGATAATAAGGGTAAGTTAGTATGGAATAAAATTAAACACTTGTGGATATTGCAAGGTTAGGCAAGGGGGTTTTTGGATTTAAAGTTTGGAACTTGTGTCAATAAAGTATGGAACATATCTGAACATTTGCCATGAAACTAACGAAGAACTTCCGACGTTGTCATCCCACAAGGAAAGTGAAACTTGGGCAGCTCCAGGCCAAGATGACAATAGTCAAGTTTTGGTTTGATCTGACTGTTGTAAATATAAATCGTGGAAGAAAGGGCCAGACAATGATATAAATTGTGCAACTATATCAGTCATCATCCTGATTACGTTGACAAAACCAAAGGCGCCAGATCATTTAATATGTAAAATAAACACTCTAATTTGGTGGACAAAAGAGTACAAAACGAGATCGATGGTGACATGGGAGACTGGAGTGAGTAGCATTAAACTTTTGTTCCAGAGTTCTTGCAACGAAGATACTTCAGTTTACAAGCGTCACTACTCGTGCTTTTACAAATAACAGATAAGTAAATAGGCTGATCGATATGTTTTATATCTTCACTCACAAGGGACACTGATTGATTGGCTCACGTGACTTTCAAGCAAGCGCCGAGTTACAATGTATTTTTTTCTTTTAATGTAAATGCAGTGTTAGCATTTTGCCTTATTTTTATTCCTTTGTTGCGTGATGGAATCGCTTTCTTACAACTCATATCTGTCTACTTTGTTTCCTTAAAGTCTTTGTTCTCGCTCTCTCTCTCTTATGTTTCTCCTCTTACCGTTTTCCCCCTTTCTTTCTTTCTTTCTTTCTTTCTTTTATATTTTGAGATTTCTTTATTTCTTTTCGCATTTCTTTCTTTCTTTGCATCTTTCTCACTTTTTCTCATCCGCTATCTCTCTCTTTCTCTCTCAATCTCTTTCTCTCACTCTCTCTCTTTCTCTCTTTTCGAATTTCTTTCTTTCTTTTTATCTTTCTTTTTTCCATTCAAAAACCTTAAATAGTCTAAATAATTTTTGTATTAATCTTTGAGTGCTTAAATATATCAAGAAACAGTTCCTTTTTTCTTTTACCTTCAAATCTTGCTTCGTTAGTGCCATGACAAAATTCTTTATCAATTCTCGAGAAAGTTGATTAGCTTTTAGGATTATTATCACCCTTCTTTACTTCACAGCCTTTTTCAATTGTCTTCTTTCTGAAAAAGCTATTTTGAATCTGGAAAGTGTGAGGCGACAAAATTAAATTTGAATATCAAAACCTCTAACCTTATAGATAAAAATAATAATTCACCTCCTAGAACAAAATTAAATAGGACACATATTATTTACGAATTTAAATACACATTAAGGAATTGTATTCCTGATCAATCAAAATTCGTAAATAATTATATAGGCCACACTACAACATGTTTGACACGCAGACTCAGTCTACACCTTTCTGATCATAGCTCAATTAGATCTGATTTACATATTCCTGGAGACCTAATGGACACTATTCGTAACATACAACACTAATATAATAGCATCATCTACATGCAAAAAAAAAAAAAAAAAAAAAAAGACTAAAAACAATGGCAGCCTTATTAATAAAAACAAACAAATCAACACTTAATAATATTAACTTTGAACATGGACATAGTATCTTGACCGTGTTTTGAAAAATTAAAATATTTTTAAAACATACATACAACAAACTATTTCTTATTTTAACAGTTACAATATAATCCTTGAAAATAGCTAAATGTATAGCCGAAAGCGCTCGGATGAAAAGAACATTCGGGGAGATTTTATAAAATTTATCATCCAAAAAGAAAAAAATATTAGATCGCATGAGAAATTGTATTAAAACTAAATTAAAGCACCTTGTCTGTCGTTTTCAATGGTGTGTGCATGAAAGTCGGATTGCTGCCTAAACACACACACACACGCACACACACACACATATATATATATGTTTAAGCTAGTATATATATATATATATATATATATATTTATAAGCTAGTATATATATATATATATATATATATATATATATATATATATATATATATATATATGAGGTTCGAATTCGCTGAACAAAATGCATAAAATGCTGAAAAAAATGTCCCACAAAATTTAATTGTTAAATTATTCGGATGAGGTCTTGCTATGTTACCTTGACTTCATGAATTTAAGCGCAAATATTAGATTGGCGTCGAGATCTCATCAATTTACTGTTGAGCTGAGTAAATGTAGCCGTAAGTTCTATTCTAACACTTTATTTTCTCGCACCTCTCACTTGTGGAAGTCGCTTCCGGTTCCATGCTTTCCAGCCAACTTTAATCTGCAAAAACGTAAATGCAATGTCCACCTGATTACTCTTTTCTCTTTCTAATCCTTATTAATGTTTCTCTTCCTAATTCCTTTACACCCTGTTAACCCTTGTGCTTTAGTGGTTTTACTGCCTTGTTTGGGGTCATACCGATTAAAATATAAAAATAAAATTATGTTTTTATTAAGAGGTAAGTCCAAAGAATTTATTATTATTATTTTTTTAATTTTAATCCTTTCTAGCCCGTTCGAAATTTTGGCTAAAAATCTTGTTTTCTTTTTCAGCAGAGGAAGTGACGATATATATTAGTAAAGGAAAGTTTAGTTCTTTTTGCAGTTAAAAAAAAACAAATTGATTTTGAAATTCTTGCACAAATCAAATAATTGTTGGATTTTAACCAAATTTTCAGAAATTTAGAAAATCTTGGTAAGAATTTTTTTTTTTACTTTGTTACCTTAATTATTTTTATGAAATTTCGAGAAATTAAAATCCCACCCACTTGATATTTATATTAGTTAGGACTGCTTGGAGAATTCAAAACCTCAATTTCTTTTGTAAAGCAGAAGCAACATTTACCGAAAATCTGCTCTGAATCATAAAATATAAAATGCAATAATACTAAGACATTACTTAATTAGAAAAGTTTTTAATTACTTTCATATATAAGATATATTAAGTAGACTATTGTCTTAAGAAAAATCATTTCAATTAACGATGAATTTTTACAATATTTCATTTAAAAAAAAACAAAAAAACTTTAATTACAATAATTTGTGAAGTTTTAAATCTTTTAAAATTCTGTATTAATTTCACCCTTTTAGATGATATTATTAGAATAAATGGAAAAGCTTAGAACAAATCATCAAACACCAATATTTTAAAAAGAATTTTTATTTTTACTTTTTTGTATGTGTATGAACATGTAGATTATCGTAGATGCGGAAGCTCATACACGACATTATCAGAAAATATGAGCGATAACTATGGTGGATTTAAAGCCAAAATATCTAAAATTTGATAAAACATTAGATTACGGAGAATATTTTCCTAAGTTGTTAAGATTACTGAGTACTTAAAACTATAAAAGGCGTTTACGTTATATTCAATTATTCCTTTCGAATAAACATCCAGATAAACAACAATCTGTCATCAAACTGTTAACACATCAAAAGATTAAATAAACAGCTACCTAAATGTTAAAAAATGCATTTCCTCGATATTTTTAATTTAAAGTAAATAATATTTGTTTCGGATTAGATTAATTTAAATCAGCTAATATTCTTCAAAAAATGTTTCGAAAAGTATTTTTTTAATAAAGAAAATAACATTCTGATGACATGTGGCTAAAAGTGGCGCTAAAATAAAGAAATCAGCAATTTGTAAACGAAAATTCCTTCCAATCAATTTAAATTAGTTTTGAAATGCAGCAAAATATTTTGCTTGTTGGAAAATTTGAATATTTTATTGAAATAAAAACTTCAATAGATTCTTCAAGAAAAAATTTTGATTTTAAAAATTCATTTTTAAACCAAAGGAATTGCGAATCTGTTGAGGTACCAACTGTAATTCCCAATGTATAATACGCATTTTTCTAAAAAATAATAAGCAAAATTAGGGGTGCGTATTATGCACAGCTGCAAAAAATCTTTTAAAAATTGCCTTTTCGTAGGTTGATTTCAGTTGCGAAATGACTACTCACCACAAACATATGACAATTTTACAGTACAATTCGGCGATTGTGACCCCATAAGTATGTCAAATGCAATCATATGTACCTAACAATAATTGCAAATGTAAAGAAAAATAAGAATTATCATAAAACTAAATTACAATAATATTATTCTAAGTTCAAAAGCATTTTCTTTAATAAGAGTAGGAAACCGTAATTAAATTGGAGAGCTACAATTTATAGGGTTTGATTACCAAACAAAGATTGTGCATTATGAGTGAGTAGAAGCATTTTCCCATACTATCAGTACAATTTTAGAGGTGTATGCTATTGATGATGGCGTATTATTCATGGGAAATTACGGTAATATATATATATATATATATATATATATATATATATATATATATATATATATATATATATATATATATATATATATATATATATATATATATAGGTGTACATTGAAGTCAAAACCAAGAGGTGACAATCTGTATCATGCTAAAAGTAATCGTCAGGCCATATATATATATATATATATATATATATATATATATACATATATATATATGTGTGTGTGTGTGTGTGTGTGTGTGTATGGGTGAGGGTGTATATATATATATATATATATCTATATATATATATATATATATATATATGGATTAAAGTTCTTAATATCAAGGATAGATAAATATACACGTGGGGGTTGAAGTTAACACCCAGCGGCGACAGTCTGTTTCATGCTTGAACGCAATCTTCAAACCTGAAGATTGCGTTTAAACATGAAACAGGCTGCCGCCGCTGGGTATTGACATCAATGTCCACTTTCACACACATACATATATGTCTGCGTGTGTGCGTATGCGTGCTTATATTTATGCATCCATGTGTGTGTGTTGAAATTTAATATGCAAAATGAAAACGTTTTAAGCCATCTGGAAAGGATACAGTCTGCCTGACCACAACATATGAAAAGATAAAATCTTCTCGAGCCTTTCGTAGTGAAGCCAAACACGCAGGACACGAATGATTGGCGGTGCGTGGGTGTATCATGAAACGCGTGTTTACAAGGTTAGGCGATTGCAAGTGAATTTGAAATAGAGACGATGAAGGTGGGAAACTTCTCGGTATCAGAGGAAGTAAGATGTGGTTCAAGTCTTGTGAAAGTGGAAGAGAAAATTAATTGTTAAACCGTCCATGAGCCTTGTCGTAGGGAAGTACAAGTATGAACAGATACGGAAGTGTTGTTTTTAAGGGAAATTCCACAATTGTGTCAAGATTGCATAAGCAGATGAAGTAGAGTTTGTTTCGCTAGGTAAACAATATGCAGCATCAGCAGCAGTATCAGCAGCATCAGCAGCAGTATCAGCAGCAGTTCAAGTATCTGAATACACATTGGGCAACAGAATCACAATCAAAATAGTAAAAAAAGAGAATTTAGTACTGAAATAAATAACAATTAATTTCGTACAACAGTTATCAAGAAGAAACCTAAGACACAGAGTGATTGGTTTCCATCGGTGTTGTGTGAAGAATTTGGCTGACAGAAATGGGTATATTATGTATGTATGTGCGTGTGTTGATGTGTGTGTATTTGCTGTGTTTATAGAGGGGGGAGAGTGCTAAGAATGAGAGATTGAGCACTTAGAGATGTAGACAGTGTGGGAATCAACAATGCAACAATGCAGAGTGATTGGGATTTTCACGCTTCAATGCGATCCTCAGATAAACTTTTGGTTTGAAGACTGCATTGAAAAAATATTACACAGACTTTCAGCATACAGCGTTGATTTCTATGTCCTTACTTTCTTTCTCTCTCTCTCTCTCTCTCTCTCTCTCTCTCTCTCTCTCTCTATATATATATATATATATATATATATATATATATATATATATATATATATTAACAAATGTAACTCTTCAAGAAAACATGTTAGAAAATATTTCTACCCCCGTCTCTCTCTCTCTGTATCTATCTATCTATTTCTCTCTCTCTCTCTTTCTCTCTCTCTCTCTCTCTCTCTATCTATCTATCTATCTATCTATCTATATATATATATATATATATATATATATATATGCGTAAGAATATTATCAATACCAAATAGTTCCACTTGATGCTTGTCATTACATTGCTCTGATTGGCGGATGTTGGTATTGATAATATTTTTATATTAAATTTAGGCTCTGTCAACTTTGACATTGACCCCTCAGTTTATTTTGTATTTTAAGCTTTTAGCTTATTTTAAGCTTTAGCTTTTATTCTTACTGTGGATACTCGAATTTGACTAGACGCTCCGTTTATTTATTAAACAGTATATTTCTTTATTTTTGTTTACCGGCCTGAATATTCGAGAAATTTTGTTAAAGGAAAAAGAATTTTATTAAAGAAATCATGCTCTTCAGCATGATTCAAAGCTCACGATTACGACAATTATTGAATATATTTTCTGTTTATACGTTATTTTTATAGATATAATTTATCTAAATAAATGTTCTTTTTTTATTTTTTTAAATTAAAAATTATTGATTATATTTCCAGGCCTGAATATTGGAGAATTTTGTAGAAAATATCCGTTGTCCGAGAGAAATCAAATCTGCAACCGTTATCGAAACCGTCATTTTGCCTAATGTGCTGTTACCATTCAACCACAGAGGAGTTTCTGGTTAACAATGTCCGAATTACTTTTTATAAACACACACGATTTTTCTCGATCGATCATTTCTTCTAAAGAAAGATATCTTAATATAAACAATGACAACACATTATGAAATGAATTAAGTCCGACAATTTTTTTTAATATAAACACAAACCTTCAACGATTTTTTTATAATCCAAGAATGAAAGCAAAGACGGATTGATTGAATCGATTTTTTACGGCTTATCAACCATTTGCAGGTTATTTAAACTAGGAAATATTTTTAGATGGTAGAGATTTTTTGGATATAATAATGACTTACTGATACAAGTCGTATTAATTAACACATGGCTGGTGGGGGATAAGAAAGATATTTGCGCCTAAGCTTATATGACGGACCCTACTGGGATGAGAGGTGGAAAAGAAGGGAAGTACAATATATGAGGAGACGTGTAAGAAAGATAAAATGAAAATCAAACTAAATTTATGTAGATGAATTTTCAGCATATACACGAACTTAATAGGCAACACATTTATAAATAACTGTTACTCAAATTTGTCAAAATCTTAAGCAACTTAAAAAAGAAAAGAAAATGCATCACTAAATATTACGCACTGTATTAAAGAATTTTAATAATTTTACTAATTTACTTACATTGAAATGACTTTCTTTTCGAATTATTTGATCCAAGGATAAAAGGTTTAAACCATATTTTAAACACCTTAAATATTAATTCTTGTGCAAAACCTAAGCAACCCGAATACTAGTCTAAGTCCTGAGTTGCTTACCAAAACTGACATATAGTAAGCTTTGAAATAACATACTTTTTTATATTATTGTGATAAAAAGTAGAGCATACAAAGTGGATCGAACTCATTAACAAGGAAACAACTAGCAATAACTCTATGGTAGGCGTTCTGAAAGGAAAGAAATTAAGAAAAAAGAAGAAATGAATTCACGAAGGAAAACAAGAAAAAGAAAAAAATATAATATGCACAAATGCATTTTTTGAATGTTTGGATGTATACGTCGACAATCGTAAGTGTTAAAAAGCTACGATATTAAATGCTGATTTTCAAAGCAACCATGGCAACTAGACAAAGCACGTATATCAAATTGACTTGTCGATCTTTCTATCAATCATTCTATCATTATTTTATGATTCTGCATTTATTCCATGGTGGACGATAAGAAAGAAAGAAAGAAAGAAAGAAAGAAAGAAAGAAAGAAAGAAAGAAGTAAAAGTAATCAAATGAAATGAATGAAAATCAGAAAGCGAGGAGAATAAAGAGAAGGTAAATAAAGCCAAAAAGATAGAATTGGCCGAGCGTGGAGAAGAAATATTTAACGGAAGAATTTCTTGAGAAAACTGAAGGATCGAATTAGATTGAACAGTGAAAAGAGAAAAGAGATGGAAAAAGAAAAGAGAGAAAGCCAAGAAACATGTAAAAAAGAATGAGGAAGAAGTGAAAGAAAGCGACAAAGAAAGAAACGATAAATTCAACACGGAAATGGGGAAAGGCGACGAGAAACATCAAGAAGAGAATAAAAAGGAAGAAAAGCAGACAATTTAGGAAAGAAATAAAGAAGCTGAAATAAAGCAAGAAGCACACAGTGAATAAGAGACAAAGAGAGACAAGGAAAAAAGGGTAAAATAGAAACAATGAAGTAGAAGGAAATATGAAAGGAAAGAAAAAAACCTTAACAGGAAATGTTTAATCGAAAGATAAAAAAAGGGGAAAAAAGTCAATGGGGAAAAAGAAAGCAAAAAGGCGTTTTATGTGCGAATAACATCGAAGCTTGTCGTAAAATATATGGAAGACATAAATTTGAACATGGCTGTGAGTTGAGTCAGAGGAATCAATCGGCTTGACTGCATTATGTGGACGCACTCGGCTGACACAACGATCCACTTGGCTGCTTTTTCTTCTGCTTGCCGTGTTTTGGGACCCCCCACAGCACCAACGTTTTCCGATTGTTGTTTTTCTTTTGTTTTATTTACTGGGGAAAAGGCTGCGTTGATATCCATACGAAAGAGGTCGCTGAATCGAGAAGGGGGAAAACGGGAATTCGAGCCCTGCTTGAAAGATGAGGGTGAAACCGTCATCAATCCTCTCTATGGTCAGAAACCAGCCAGGGGTGACAAAATATCTGGCATTTGAAGGTCACGCTGATCAGAAAAGCGGAAAAGGCGTTCGACAAATAATAATAATAATAATAATACTAATAATAATAATATCATCGTCAAAATCAACATCAGCATTACTACTGCACAGTTCTAGCTTTTTCTATGCTTTAGCCAAAATATGTAGAAAACCTAATGGCTTGTTCTAAAGCCATCACTACTACGACTACTATTGCTGCTGCTTCTACTGCTGCTAATACTACTACGACAGCTACTGTTCAAATCCTATTTTTAGCTTTTAATATCATTGTCCCATCACTGCCAATAATAATAATAATAATAATAATAATAATAATAATAATAATAATAATATTTTTTCTGCACAGGACTAAACCTAACTAGGAATTACCAAGCAGACATACTGAAAAATTAGGTGAGATTCTGTGTTAAAAATCCAGAAACAATTGACCATATTGTATCAGGTTGCGTGGTATTTGCATCCACTGAATATAAAATACGGCACGACAGAGTGGGCTAATATCTGCACTGGAAAATCTGCAACTTCTACGGGAAAGAAACTGCAAGAAATTGGTATGAACACCACTCAGACCCGTTTACGTTGATAGGACCTTTAACAATTTTATGAAACTTTACAATGCACACATATAGAACAATCAAAGCTAATCGTCCAGACATCCGGATTAGAGACGGCAAAGACAAAATATGCCTCCTTATTGACATGACATTCCTGAAGACTGCAATGTATCTTTGAAGATCTTCAAAATACAAGAACCTTGGAATCGCAATCTCAAAAATGTGGCATATGAGGACATCAACAATTCAAGTTGTAGTCGGAACTCTGGGATTGATTGGAAAAGATTCCAGTAGACACATTGAAGGGATTCCTGGAAGCCCATGCCTTAAAGAAATACAAAAAAAATGTTTCCCGAGTACAGCGCACATCTTACAAAGGTGCGGGATGTACTCGTTATCTATGTAAAATATGTGTGATTTTTAAATTGCTCAGTTGAAAATGTCATGATGCCATTTCTGACCTTAGGTCACTAGTCGGGACCCGAAAAGAAATGAGTATATACCAGATATCAAAGGAAATAAAATAATAGTAATAATAATAGTACTTCAACAACTGGTATAATCATATATAATTTTACAACTTTAAAAATATTTTGCTTCGATTTTCTAAACTTTAAGTGAACTGGTATATCAAATTAACAAGTGAATTCTAACCTGATTCGAATGGAAAACCTATGAAAATAACAAACATACTATCTGTATTTTATATCTCTAGTCATATCTATCTCCGTATCTCGTATTTATCTACCTACCTGTATACTAATTTCAATATCTTATCTATTTCTCGCTTTCCAACAATGTTCGTCATGTATCTATTATATTTACTAAACTTAGCTTAATATTGCAAAGAATGAAACAGAGGGGGATTTGGGTGGAACACGGAGCACCAAATCTTAGAAATATTGACTTTTAACTGGGTTCGTTCACTAAACATTGGAATAGGAGAGAAATACCCGGATTCAACTTTATTCTGTTCACATACGATGGCTGCATTGTCGTTGTCGAGTATTACTATAACATAATATCATTTTATGTATTTGAACAAACATGGCCATTTAAATAGGCAAACATTCTGCTACAATGTTGGAAGACATGAGAGTAATATATTTTGTTCAATATATATATATATATATATATATATGATCGATTCCTTTCTTGGGAGAGTTAATGCAGCACCCTACAAGCTCATTTAGCGAGTCGAACAAAGGAAACGAAATTTCTGTAGAAGAAAAAGATAAGAAGTCATATATTTCTATCATATCCTAATATTTCCTACATTTATGATGACACTCAAAGCAAATCATTTGACTTTACTTACAGAGATGTTTACTTATCTATATCAGGTATTTCTCAAAAAAGTTTTCATAACACTTATTGACTTTATTATTTGTAATTTCTCTGATGTAGCATTGTTTATTATTATTTAAACTTGTATTTTCATGTTAATTTCAGTTACTTATTATCTCAAATTCCAGATTCTTATACAACGATCATTAGTCAGGAAAATATTTTGAAAATAAGAAAACTTGCAATCCTTATTTGTTGGAGCTTACCTTCAATTATGAAAAAGCCAGACAGTAGCAGTCAGACAAATCTAACCACATTGCTTTATTTCTTGTGTTCTACGAATGCCTTGCCATTATTTTTAAATTCTAGTTTTGTTAAATTATTCGAATTTCTTAGATCATTTATTATCGGTTATTGTTAATTTATAATTGTATTTCTTTCATCTTGTAAATCAGAATGTACTGACGTCTGTTGCTCTGACTGGCTGGGGAAATCATTAGTCTTACTCTTAATTGGAAAATAGCAGAATATACTACCTCCGTATCTGATTGGTCGTTTGGAGAAAGAAAAACTTAGCATACTGGGGATCGTCTTGATTCTCTGTTTTGTTGTTTGCGTGAGGCGAAATCATGATTCTGGCAGTTAAAACGGAAGTAATATGACAAAACAAAGAGTGGTATTTAGAGACAGTCTACGAATCCAAGAGCGTCAGTGCACGCTAGACAGGCTGTCGGGACAGAGTCGCTGGGTAATATGACAAAAAAGAAAGAACCATGGTAGTAGCTTTAAGCGTGAAGTAACATTGAATGTCATATCATAGCCCGCGGCCAAGTGTTTTGTACACACATTTCTGTGTTTTAAAAGAATTAACGGATTCTCTTTCTGTTGATTAGCACAAGACTATCAACAAAAGAGTTCTTTACTACACAGCGTGTTTACTTTGTGTGGCAACCACAGCTTCGATTTTCGTTGATTATTCTTCCTTTCCAGCTTCAGGTGAACCTCTGAACGTTGCCTCTTAAGATAGGCCTTATTCAATGTATAATTTCACAAGCTGGAATCACAACAGTATTTGATCTAGAAACACGCAGCAAGAACCGACTCGCAACTTGTGTTCGATTTGGCGCTCGAGTCAATGACAAATCAATGATATTTTTGGGACCTCACGATGAAAATGAATAAAATAAATATATGTCTATATTTCTGAGATGAGGTATTCAGAACAGAGTAGAATGCTCCCGCTCCACAGCTTATTCCGGATAGCTCAGTTCTCAGTTATTCCCCTTTAGTAACTCAACTCTCCAAGTTTTTGTTTACCTCTGCTGTGACCAAGTATTGAACTCACAACTCTTTGGGTCAAATCACTAGTTCATGTGTCATTTGGAACATCAGAAAATCAGTCAAAATTTTATTCAAATTTCTGAGATGAATCATTTTTTGAATAATATTTCTTTCATCTTAAATACTTTCGCATTTCAGGAATTGTAAATTTTCAAATGTATGTCAAACCTTGGCTATTAGTTTTCTACTCAGTCATAATGTTTTATGAGTAAGACGACACGATGCCCTGTTTTGAGTGTTATTACTTTTGTTGTAATTGATTTCTTTGATCAATATTTATTCAGCCAGCTGGATTGAAGCGATGTTATCGATCATCAATATTGCAAATGAATTCAGTGGATTGGGATAGGGTTATCGAATTATTTGAAAAAGTGAACATTTTAGATTTTTAAAACTTTTGAAAATCAATTCATTGCATACAAGAATAAAAACAAATATTTGGCAAAATAAATATTTTTAAATTTATAATAGAGATGTTTTAAACTTCAACCATTTTACATCACTCCCTTGGAAACTGATGTCGGAATACATCCTATGGTTCAGATTTTTTATTACAACATTCACAAACGAGGAAAATCGTTCAGTTTAAAATAAAAAAAGATAAAATTAAATTTGCTAAACTATGTCAAATTTGTTAATGCAATTCAGCGTTATCACAATAAAATTACTGTGTTAAGTTTTTGCGAAGAGACATATTCATCTGATAAATATCAGTTTATAACTTTTGGTCTATTAGGAATATTTACAATAATTTATTTGATGGTGTGAGATTTTATCATGCAATTCAGGGTTTCTTCATCATAATGTAGTTGAATATATACAATAGTATATTAACTGATATTTATTTTTAATTTCAGATACGTAATCATTGCCATAGGTCTTATGAAAAAATTAACTTCGAAAGAGAAATGAGGTATTTTAAAGTGACAGATGGTAAGATAACTTTTGAAATTGCGAGAAGGTTAAACAGAAATCAATAAAAAAAATTGAAAGCAATGGTAAGACAAGAAATAAAACTAGTTTCAAGAATAATGACACGAGAAAAATTAAAATAGTAATAATAAAGAAAAGCATATTAAACAGGAAAAAAATATTTGACGAATCTGCTGTGGTGAATTTAAACATAGAGATAAGATGCAAAATATTAAAAACCTTGAAGAAAGGCGTGCAAAAGTTTTTAGCCGAGATTTTCTTGGGAAAATTAGCGACTGAAGTGAGTCGTAATATATACTCTGTTGGAAAAAGAAAATAAGATAAAGAGAGAAGTTTACACTATTTACATTGTTCAAACTGTTCTCCTCATCCTCGTTGCCATATTCACAAAATATCGGCCATTGTATGCTCCGGCCCTCTTCAGTTGATTGGAATTCGAAACGGAACCCTCCAATTCGTCCACCCTGATAGATTGTTCTAATTCCACGTGTCATGCCTCTTCCAGATATCTCAATATCAGTTAACTTTCCTTTAACTCAACTCTCCAAGTTTTTTGTTCAGCTCTGATCGATAAAATCGTTGGTTGAATCCAATGAATTGACCCAAAGAATTGTGAGTTCAATACCTGGCTACAAGTGAACAAAGCCAGTCTGCTCGAACACTCAGTTACGATGACTTTCCGTACATTTCCGTCTATCCACCCCTCAAGTTTTTTTTTCAGACATTTCCTAAGAATGACGCAGACTGACATCGGCTCCCTCCAAATCGGCTATGGGGTGATTTTCAATGCTAACTGTTTTTTATCGACTCGCCAACGCACCAAGTCGTATTGAATAAATTCAACAGTTAAATAACATAAAGAGTTTCAGTTAATATAATTTTAAGACATCTTATAAGTGAATCATAAATGATTCTATCCAAAGAGTCAATCATGATTGAAATGTGCAAAATAATAAACATCAAACATCATGATACAAAAACAAAGTTTCTTGAAAACCTGATACACCATTCGTCTCCTAGAAATTAACCAATCATGGTTGTAAACGATAATATATATATATATATATATATATATATATATATATATGTCTACAAATGTTACACGCACGAGGAAGATGCAATCGTTAATGTTTACAAAAATAATACACAGAACTTAAATGTGGTCTTCATTAAAATCGACTTAAAGAAAAGTCATACAAAATAAATATAAATACATATGGAGGCGCTCTGTTATATTTCATTTAAAAATGAACTGTTAAAGCTAAAACTTTTTTTTACATGTTTCTGATCTAAGGAAGGTAACTTTAATTTGTATAAAAGGTCGCTCCTCAGATTCCCCCATTTGATTTCTTCCTTCAGTTGTCTTAATTCTGATGCATTAATAGTTTTTCCATTTACCAGGTCGTCTATCATGAATAGGCCTTCAGAATAAAAAAAAAGAACAGATGCCATCACCTTGCCAACAGACGCTGCCCGCTTGAAATTCTTCGTGTGAAGAACCAGAGTGTTTCCACTGTTTGCTTTGAAACTTTGATTTAGGCTCGAAGTGGTAAACCCAGTTTGCATTTTGAGTTGCTAATCTGTGGTTGAAATTCTCATGGTCAGCTTGGAAACGAGTCTGAAGTTTTTTGTTAACTCTTTTTCAGCTGCTGCTCTTTTTTAGTTCCCATCATGAAGACAGCTTACTCAATCATATGATGTCAGTTAAAACAGTATGGGCTCAACCATGGGATCTTGCGCCTATGGATTTAGCTATATATAAACCACTGTCAACCAAAACCATATGGTGAATGGCACCAACTTGTTCATCACTGAGGTTTTTGGATGACCTGACCGAGGGTTATATTCTTTGCTATCCCTGTCCAGCTTGAATTCCGTAGCCGAAGTCTCCACAGATGTATAGGAAGGGGAGTACTCATCAAGTGTTTGTACCATGACCTCATTGATCTGTGAGAAAAAAGAACACCAAGACAAAATTCGCTGCGCCAAAACTTTGGAAACTGCATGTTGTACTGAATTCATGATGAAAGCGTCAGTAAAAACATTTCAGAGAGTTTGAGTGTCAATCTAAGGATTCGGAAAGACTTGGTTGAGTCTAATGGTGATTACAAAAGTACGAAAGCTTGGCAAACTTAAAAGAACAGCCGAATTTATTGGTGAGGACCTCAGACTCAAGAAGGAGGCCCTATATCAAGTGCATTGAGGAGATAGTGTTGATATTGCTCAAGAGGGTGGCTGCTAGGAAAACGCAATCATAACTGTCAGATTATATCTGCCATCACATCACCACTTACATCTGGCACCTAACTGCCCAGGCTCCAAAACCCTTGATTATAATGTGTGGGGTGTAAACAAAACTCCTGGTAACACCAAAGATGAACTGAAGGCAAGAATTACGGCAGCATTCATCAATTTAAAAAGAAGCCAATGGCGATTTTATTGAGTATATTTAATCTTTAAAATTTCAAGATATTTTTGTGTCATGTTGTTGAATATATATGTTAAAATAAGATGTCAGGGATATTTCTATCTTTACGAAATTTAGACGACAATTTATCCATCCGCACAATATATATATATATATATATATATATATATATATATATATGAATGATAAAATATAGTTTTATGTATTGCATGGTATATTTATTGGTTAAAGTGATCAATACCAGGGATAGAACGTATGTAAAAGTGTGTGTGTTTGTGTGTATTTGCGTACGTGTAGGAAAAGAGTGGGTATGTGAGAATGAGAGAGAGACAGAGAGAGAGAGAGAGAGAGACAGAGAGAGAGAGAGAAAAAGCATCAGGTAATTGGGGAAAATTAGAAGAAAAATAGAGAAAATAGAGAAAACGAAAAATAACGGAGATCAATAAAACAATCAAAAATGAAAGAATCTTAATAAAAAAACAATTGAAAAACAAAAGTAAAAACTGAGATAAGAATAAAAAAAAAGAATTACCATCGGGATTAATAACAAAGAAGAAGGCGATCGTGGAACAATGAAAAAAAAAAAAGAAAAAAAAACTGGATCAGCGTTTAAAAAGTGAAAGTAAGTATATAAATTGAATGAAAAAGAACGGAAAGAAATAACATTTTTTTCAAAGTGTAAAGAATGAAAGGAAAAAAAAAATTAAACTGCGTTCTACGATTTTCCTTCTTGTCTCCGTTTTTTTGATAATTTCAGACGCAAGGCAGATATACAGGTGCCAAAACATCTCCCAATATGCGGTCACGCAAACGAGAAAATAACCAAACGTCAGATATCATGAACCTCTTCGTTTCTATTTTACTGAGTTTTTAACGCATTAAGTTTGTATTTCTTGCTTTAGGGTTTTTATCTTTGGAAGAAAAGGCGGGAAATTGACGCTGATTGTTAATTCCATGTTAGGCCAATGACATTTATCGAACAGAATGGACGACGATCAGAATAATTCAAACGCAATCGGCAGAGACTCTAAATATTAAACAATAGTCTTCGTGGAGCAGTGATAGATTTTGGCGAAGAGAGGCTGACCGGTGTGAGTGAAGACAGAGAGTACGGAAGGGAATCATCTGAATTAGAAAAGCAGGGGATGACAACAACCGGAAGTGAGAACGAACGATCAATCGCTTTTGAAGCTGGCGAGGAGAAGAAGGCGTTGGAGGTGTGTTGGACTAATCAAGTGACACCTTAGTCGGCCGTGCGTGTTGTGAAACTAGCCAGCTGGCCTGAAACGGACGGGCACGTAGCCGATCAGTCTGGCACGGGCTGAGGGTGTGATGGGATACTGCCAATTTCGTGTCCACTCGGATGTGTGCCGATTTATAGGGGTACATGGAATTTAGGCAAGTGTGTAAATGGTATCGCCTAGTTCCTGTGTCTGCTTTACTCAATAAATTTACGTCTGTATAATCAGGGCGTTAGCATCACACGCATTTGATCCAATGTAAAATTTCTATCTGCACATGCGTGTATTTGGGTGTGTACGTGTGTGTGTCTCTGTGTGTGCGTGTGTGTTCGATTATTTTTGGATTTGCATGTGTTTGGGGACTAGTCTGGTATAAAGCCAGGATTGTGAGGAGCCCAATAAAAAAAAAAAAAAAAAAACAAAAAACAAAAACAAAACTAAGGACGAAGTGTCGGTTACTTTTAATAGAAATTAATTCGAAATTCTAGCTTTTAGTAAGGATCGAACACCGACCATTGACGCCTCTTCAGCCGTGAAAAACGTCAATATTTACCCGCGAAATGTGTAGAAACGTTTTGATACATGTTTAAGGATATTGGCAAATGTTCTGACGAGCTGCGTTTATTATTTCTACCAGTTCAGACCGTCACTGTTAAGACACGCCCTGTCATGGACATTGGTATAGATTCCCACATTCCCAACATAGCCCAATAATAATAATAAAAAAAAGTTCCCTTCGAACAGATTCTTCCAAAGAGCTGGGGTGGATGCTTCTGCGATCGCAACAATTTTAACCTCTTCAATTCTAGGTTCAACCGTTTATCTTTCCTACATATCCTCATGATTTGCTCTTTTAACCTCTCTATTATGTTCATACAATAACCTCATTCAGTAATCATCTAACTTGAATGGCTCTTGGGCCTTGTATTGAGCAAAAAATAATAAAAAATTCGTGAATACGTTTCATAGAAATGGACGGGTATTGTCATTACATTAAATAGCAAAAAATGTCCCCGTCAGCTGAGAATTAATCTGCTTTCAAAGAATAATTTTGAACAACTTAGGAAGTGATTTTGAATGAAAGATTCATTATTTTAACAAACATTGTTGACATATTTTTTCCATGTTCTTAATAATTGTTGACTGAGATTAATGTTGTCGCTAAGGCACGTTCCAGGAATATTGAAACAGGGCTGATATTCCGTCCACGAGAAATTCGGGATGAACAATTTAGCGATAATGATCTTTTGTTGCAGTTCTTGGAATGCGTGAGTGGTGTGATAGATAGAGGCTTGGAAGAAGAAATAGGTGAGTCAATTTCGAATTACAGGCGGATTCTTCATTTTCACTTACATTCAAATAACCTTGGGAATAATATGAATCCCCCCGACAATGGGATAAATAGTAAGACATTCATCTAGCAAAAAATCATCGTTATTCTAAAAGTAAATAGTAACGTAATATTCATCCGCCAAAAAAATAAAACTCACACTCCGAAATATGTTTCGGCTTTAAATAAACCACAAAGATTGATAAGATGTTGATGAGATGTAAAAAAATAAATCAATGTTGCAGTTCTTAAGAGAAAACGAAATTTGAATAGAATCAACAAGAGAACCCACGAAAATTCTATGGCCACAATCTTTCCAACATTTAAATTTCTCTCGTTGATTCTATTCATGGGAATCATTTAAAATATTTAGCAATAGAATATCTGACAAAGAGATGCCTCTCTTTCAGTATACTAATCTCGCAAACTCATTCAGAGAAATTATTACAAAAATATCTTCAGCTTTTCCGATAAAAGAAGTAGTATACTCTGATTTACTACCAAGAAAAGTGATGAAATTTAAATCATTTTGAAGTAAATCAAGAATATCTTCATGTTTCTAACTGCGGAATTGTAAACCTCGTGTGGGTTTCTGATTTAGAGTTTAAACTTCTAACAGTAACTAGTAATATCGGGAATCAAATAGACAATTCCTCTCTAAAACACTTCATCGGTTTAGCAGCTAAAGCAAATGGTTGGTTACTATAAAAAAATCTCAATTGAAGCTATATTTTACTTGTCTTTCAGAATACATTTCAGAGAAACTTGTTCAGACTGTAGTTATGAACAGCAAAGAAAATCGAAACAATGTACAGAATTCGAATTACGGTAAAGGCCGCATACGTTTAATTTGCATAATGTCATGTGGAAAGATTGTAAACTATTTTCTACAGTTAATTCTGTCGGCAGATAGTGTGACAGTATGTTTTATCACTGGCATTCTACAATCGTTGAGAAAAAAAACTAAATGAAGCAATGGGCAAGTTACGCTAGAATGTCTTTTTTTTTTGTTATTGTGAGTAACAGTATATGGCTATTGAAAATTGAACGAAACACTTTTTAAACGTGGTTGTAGATAGTTCGTAGTTATTTCATATCATATAGGCATTTGGAATGAATGCTGGTATTTGTTTAGGAATTAATATTTTATGAAAAGGTGTATATTTAGTTTATGCTTGAGGAAAACTTTGCACGTTTTGATCGTTTTTAAGTCGATGTTATTCTATGATATTTTTGGCATGTCTTCTGGCATATTTTTGAGATTCCATATTTGTTTTGAGAGAGTTGTACAATTTGCAATTTTTGTTAAATTATGTTTACTACCAATAGTTTCTCTGTTTTGAAGTGCCTTCAGTTATTCTCATGTATATTTCTCAATATTTCTTTGAATATTCCATGTATTGGTTTGTAGACAGTTACCGCTTACTTTGTAGCCGAACTTTGTTAAAGAAGCTCGTGGTGGTTTTGAGGTCTACGCTTGATATTTTGTTATGTTTTTTTTTTATGATTTGTATCCTATATTCAGTGTAGATATAGCCGAATTTTATACTCGATCTAATGAAACTGATAGTTATCATGCAGCGTTAATTCTTAAGTCTACACACACACACTATATATATATATATATATATATATGCATATGTGCGGTTATGCGTATATAGATAGATATAAAACTACCATGCATATATATATATATGATGCATATGTGCGGTTATGCGTATATAGATAGATATAAAACTACCATGCATATATATATATATATATATATATATATATATATATATATATATATGTGTGTGTGTGTGTGTCCAGGTACGATGAGAACGAATAGAGTATAATTCCAACATTCGTAACATTTAATCTAAAAGGGGGTTCAATACAGAATAGACCAATATTATTCATTTTAGTATATTACACGGAAAACATGTAAAAATCGTTACACAATTGCAGTTATGGTTCAATGCATATCAATGCAACAGGCAATTGTAAATTACTCTAGAGAAATTTACAATCCCCTGATGAGATGCATTGAAACACGACTGCAAGTGTGCAGCGATTTTTACATGTTTTCCGTGTGATATCATAAAACAAATCACATATATATATATATATATATATATATATATATATATATATATCAGAAAATGATTTATAGAAACACGTACACGGCTATTACATAGCAACAAATATACCCTTATGTTCTGGCGCTCCCACAAAGTGAGGGCGGCCAAAAATTCCCACCAATAATTCCCACTCCAAAAACTGCATTTAAGTTTTACTCATTCATCCCGCTACTGACTTGACATCAAGTTCCGGTGAATGTCGGATACGATCGGCTGTTTCCGTGTACGTTCGTTCGTCCAACGACACAAAGTGACGCTTGTTTCCTGTACCGGTCTCCTCTCCTCCAACTCCCCCTGCAACCGTCACCGCATCTCTTTTCCAATGCTGTTCCAAACAAAATCGCCATCGTCGACGCCTACGAACTTTGTCGAATCTCGAACAACATAAGTCTATTTGACAGGAGATCTGGGGGCTTCTTGATGAGAAAGCTTCCTCTTCCGGGCAAATGGTGTAGGAAGGAAACGAGGTGGAGAACCATTGTGTTACACTTGTGAATCGTGTTTACATGGTTTATGTGTGTGCGTGTGTGCGCGTGTATGTGTGTGGTAATATACATGAATGAATGACTATATTTTAGTTATATATCAACGTAATTCTGTGGCGCCTGTGTTATCGTTAAAAACCTAGTCACGTCAGCCATCACATGTGCAGTAAGGTTAATGCTCATTGTGTATCCAACTCTTGTTGACTATAGAAGTGAAAAAGTCTGAATATTTCGTCTTCTTACATTATACCATTCGTTTTCTTTTAAATTTTACGTCAAGGGTCGGTATGACGATAAACTGTCTGTCAGAACTCTGATCGGGAGATTTGGAGATTTTCAGGTGCATGGAATCATCTCTTAATTGCTGCTGTTCCCAGTTCCACTTTGACCCCGGGTGGCAGCACCTGTTAGAATGTTCTTATATTTATTTCTATTCTGGGCATAAAATAGATGCAAATCCAAAAGTTTAAGACCATCTGAATAAATTACCATTAGTATTGCATTATCAACATTTAGGTAATCTATGAACGTGTCCTAATTGATAATAAGTTCTTATACACTAAGATGGTCTAAAAATTGTCACTTTTTGATATTCAAAGAGCCCAAATATAACATTACACAGAGAGGTCGACTCAGGGTGTGAAATCTCCGTTTACGTGGGTTGTAGCGAGCTTGGTGGTTTCTTATTTTTAAATGGAGTTTGTTAGTCGGAACGAAAGAAATGTGGTCATCCTATATAAACAAGCCCTAGTTATGATCCATCATTTCAAGATCCCTGGAAAGCTGCTGTGATTCTCACGGATATAGATATAAGACGCAGTAGTGTTTCTCGAAGATTGGTCAAGGAGTTTGCAAGTCAACCGCAAAATAAAATCTGACCGTGGAAATGGTAAGACAGACTTTCGCCAAAAATTATAAACGAGAGAGAGAGAGAGAGAGAGAGAGAGAGAGGATTATATTCTCTACTGAATCCACACTGCAGCTGTTTGTTGTGAATGGTACGTTAAAAGGCCGTCAGGAAATTATGAAACATCCCGCTAGTCAGATTATTTAGTTCATATTTCCTGTTCCCTGTAACCACCATGAATGGTGAAAAGTATCTGAAACCTTTTGTAAAATAAACTAGAAATTCTCAAGCACAAATGGATTTATTCATGCTGGTGCCACAGACGTCAACTCAAAGAAAAGGCAAGAATATCTAATAAATGTCAAGACTAGTATGATGGAATTGACTAGTACCTAAGCCCATAGAAAATCTGTGGGATTATATGAAGAATAAGTTTGCAAATAAACGGCTAGCGACAAAGCTGTTGTGCGAGCTATCAACTGTCTGGAACACTTGGATATCAGTAGAATATTATCATTAGTCAGCAAGCTTCATCGTGTACTGAAGCTGTTATTGAAACGAAAGGTGGCCATAGAAATAGTAGCTTATCCTGAAATTCCGCTTTTAATAAACTTGATGCATTTAAGTGTATATCCACTTTTTTTTATATGGTATTGTAATTTTTGCTTTCCTCAAAAATGATGGTGGTGTTAAACTTTTGGTTACCAGTGTATTTTTGTGTGTGTCTGTGTGTGTAATATATATATATATATATATATATATATATATATATATTCTGACGATGAGACCAGGGTTCGAATCTCACCATGGTCGATTTGTCAAGAAGGAGATTTCCTGATGTTATCGGACAGGAGGGGTCGTTCCCAGCCTGAAAACCATACAACAATTTGACCAAAGTCTTGTGAGTGAAATTGGGCAAACAGAACCCTTGAGGGCCGTCGATAGCTGTGCTAGCACGAAGTCACACGTCATCGTGGTCGAGAGCTTGAGCGTGTTGGCCTTGTTCAAAATGTTGATCACACTAGATAACACGCTTTCTCCCATAAACTGTAACTAAGGTCTGCCCAGCATAGTTGCAGTATAAACCACAGATGGGCAGCACGGGTGTTGAATAAACACAAATGCGCCTGAGCAATATATAAATATTATACACAAGCATAATAACAGAATTACAGAAAGCACTTTTAGTAATGTAAGTGTTAGTAAAGTGTTTTCAGTTTATTGCAAATAATGTAAGCACGATCCCCAGCCTGAGCTTTGATTATGAAATTTCTATGAATTAAGAAATTTATAAAATTAAATTTAATTAAAATAAATAAATTAAGTTTAATTAAAATCATAAATTAATTAAATTTAATTGAAATAAGTATATGATGAAAATTATATGAATTATGAAATTTATATTTATTCAATATTATATATATATGCCATTCATTAAAAAGAATTTGTTACTTGGACAGACACACTATTAATAAAAAAAATAAAAACTTAACTCCTCTCAACATTTTAAATCAGTCAGGAAAGTCACTGGATTGGGTTATAATCATCTCCACGGTTTGACATCTCCTTTTAAAACAAAGATTCCAGCTTTTGAATTTTATATTGTAAAACTAAACTAATGATAATTTTACTTTTGTTTATAAATTGAATAAGCGGACTTGTTGCAAGATAAAATCCTTACATTTGTATTTGCCTTGATAAAGTTCATCAGAGGACGAAACGCGTCGGTAAAAAGTTTGCTTTTTGTCTTTATTCACACACACAAAAACACACACACACACATATATATGTGCTATATTTATGGGATAAAGTGCTCAATATGAATAAAAGTGAACATAGAAGTCAACACTTAGAGGCGACAGTCTGTTTCATTCTAGATGCAATCGTCAGGCCATATATATATATATATATATATATATATATATATATATAAAAGAAAGAGGTTGTAGTGGTTCCAACGAGGGAAAAGTATGTATATTAAAAAGAAAAGAAGAGAGGTGCCGTAAACGTTTTTGGTTGTAATGTGGATTTATTTAGAAAATATTTTTCTAAATAAATCCACATTACAACCAAAAACGTTTACGGCACCTCTCTTCTCTTCTTTTTAATATATATATATATATATATATATATATATATATATATATATATATGTGTGTGTGTGTGTGTGTGTGTGTGTGTGTGTATTTGTCAAATCATGATTCAGAGATCATATTAGGTCATCCACAAGAGTGACTTTTCCCATAACACGTAGCAGTCCTTGTCCTGGACAGTAGAATTTGATCCTTATCCATCTGCGACACACAATTTCTTTCAACACCGATCAGTGAACCTTCAACCCATTTTTCAGCGTTACAAAATCAACTTTACCCCTGACGATACTGTCCCACGTCCTCCAAAAGCGACAACGGGAAAACAAATCTCTCTCTTTCTCTCTCTCTTTCTCTCTCTCTCTCTCTTCAAATATACATGTGGACAAAATACCTTTCTCGTATTTTTTTAATGATCCCGATCGAGAGAAATTATCTCACGCCTATTTTCACTCTAAAAATATTTTTTTTTATTTCGTTACTGTTTTTCCTTTACTTTTTTTTTCGAAATTTTTTCCCCATTTTCTAATGGCTTCCATGGAGACTGTGACGTCATGTTAACGAATGAATGCGTGGAAGCGTCGGATATTCACGTAAGAAGACATCGACAGCGGGTTGTCGGCCAACTGAAAAATAATCTTAATTACGTAGAAACACCCAAACACAACATACAATAGCGTTTCGCTCAATTTCAATCTCCCGACCTCACTTAATTCTATATCAATCGTGATATATTCATGGCTTTTTTGCTATCAATTTTTATTGGGCATTTCGTATTTATTAATCTATCTATTTACAGGATGCGATGAATAAATTGTCATCTAAATTACACAAAAATGAAAATAACTCTGACATCTCATTTTGACAGATATATTTACTAAAGTTATGCTGCTATAATCCTTACCTTCAATTGATCTTTGGTGTTGCAAGGAGCTTTGTTGGTCTCGTGTTTAACTGCGCCCCACACATAATAATCGAGGGAGTTGCAGTGTCGGGAGTTATGTGACCAGATGTAGGGGTTAATGTGGCCACAAAAATTGACTGACATCTATCACAGGTTCCTCCTGTTTTTGCAGCATGGTGCAGAGCCCTGTTGCCAAACATAGGATCTTCCAGCCTCAACCCTCTTGACCCAGGTAGCACTGCCTCCTCATGGCACTTGATGTAGGCCTCCATGTTGAGATGAGGCCCTTTGGGAAGATGAATGGAGGCACAGTGTCGGCATCATTAGTGATCGATTCAAACACCATAATGTTGATTGGATGTATCATCCAATTCTTTCCAAATACTCTGAACTGTACTCAGATTGACACCTAACCACTTTGAATTGTTCGTATTGCAGTTTCCAGATTTCTGGCGGAAGGAATTGCGTCATGGTGCTCTTTTTCTCACAGACGGTGCCCAACACTTCCTACTATATTATGCAGTCGACAAAATCAAAAACAAACAGCGAGCATGCGCGAAATTGAACAGATTTGGCGAGAATTTACCAATCGCATCTAGTGTGTGTGTGTGTATATATATATATATATATATATATATATATATATATATATATATATGTCACACCTCTAGCACGACTCTGAGTTTCATGCATGACGCAATCTTCGAGTGCTGAGCTCAACTTGACTTTTTACGATTTTAATCAAAATATATCTGGCTAACACGACGCTGATGTGATAATAATTAAGATTAACGATGTTTAATATTGAACCTTAAAAATAGTAAAGTTAACAAAAATAAGTGGAAGCCAAGAAAGGAGAGAAGAAAATTATAGTTATGAAAATTAATTTAAACTTAAAGTATGGTAAAATGAAAAAAGAAAATGGAAGCGAAAAAAATGGTGGAAAAAAATAAAATGGAGGAGAAACAAATAATGATCATTAAAAAGGGTAATTAAAAATGACCTAAAAACTAAGGTAAGAAAAAAAAGTGATTATATACTATTAGGATGGTGAAAAAATAATTTCGTTTTCTAACATATGTTACTATGTGAGAAAACGAAATTATTTTTGCACCAACCTAATAGAAAGCCTTGTGAAGGAAATTGGGTAGTCGGAACACTCGATAGGTGTGAACAATGGTTTCTTTGTGATGGCCATGTTCACATTGTTGATCACGTTAGATAACACGCTCTCTCTCAGAAACTGTAACTAAGGTCTGTTCAGCATAGTTTCAGTATAAACAGCAAGCACAAATGTGCCTATGCGAGCATCTGTAATGGGGATTGGCTAAACTAGACGGATATTCTCGAATACGATTGGCGATATATATATATATAGATATATATATATGTATATATTGAAATTTGTTTATATTTATCAGCAGTTATAACAATCGCAGTTCTGTGTTGGTGTAATCTAATCTGTCATGCAATCATTTCATTCTCATACTTCTAAAATATGCGATAATCTTTTTTATCTTTCTGCCCTATTACACAAAATGTGTACCAAATGGCTGAAAAATTTATGTTGGTTTAGCAATTTATCGCCTTTTTACAAAATGAATTTAAATTTATCATTTTCTAACCAGTCACATTAATGGCTGATTGCAGACTAAAATTAAAGATTGCACCATCCGAAGCCATGAAAAAAAAGTATATTATTTGGCAGGGTGAGGTTACAGATGTGAGACGTTATACTGTTTCTCGCAGATTAGTCAAGGATTTTGCAAACCAGTCGAAAACGACGGGATCTTAAAATCATGACAAGTAAAATAAATATCGAATATTAATAATATTCCTTACATATTTCCACAACCTGATTCTCTTGTAATTGAGAATCTCGTCTTTTTTATTCTTCCTTTTCTAGTTTATGTCTCTTTTCTCTTTATATATATATATATATATATATATATATATATATATATATATATATATAAAGAGAGAAAAGAGACATACCCAGTAATTTTTAAAGTTACTCCAAAATTCGCTTGAGGATGAAATGGAACTAATGCCTTTAATTTAATTACAAAATTAAATTCGGGGCTTTTAGTTTCCATTTTTGAAACATGGTTGGAACTGTGTAGCGAAAAACCATATTTTAAGTTAATTAATTTATAATATATATATATATATATATATATATATATATATATATATATATAGATATAGATATATGAGTCTATGTATATGAGTGTCTATTATTGTTAGTGTCATGTTCTGAACAATATTAAACAAGAAAGAAAATCAGAGTCTTTGACGTTTACTTCGCCCTTGATTGTCCAATCCGTCAATTGCAGTTCATTGTCTAAAAACCTTAGAGAAAAAGACAGAAGCAAGGGAAATAAGTTGCACATGGACATTACAGAAATGAATATCCAGCCACGGAGAAACACTTGCTTTTCCGTTGCTGATCGAGACAAAAGAAATTATATTTGGAAACGACACTCATTGGCGTTAAAAAAATGATTCATTCTGAAAATTCGGACAGACTTGAACAACTTAGAATGAACGGGATCTACGGGAGATGGACGGGGAAATGGTTATTATATTTGGTGGGAGTCAGTGGGAATTCATATAACGTTATAAAATAAGATGCTTTCCGTCTTCGTATATACGTGAAAATACGCACATAGATAGATAGATAGATGTGAATAGACTGAGACAGATAAATATGTGCTGATTGAGGGTATATCAATCTAGCATGTTTCACTTTAATTGATATACGTTTCCTATTTGTTCTGAAATAGATAGAGAGATAGATAGATAGATAGATAGAGAGAGAGAGGGAGAGAGAGAGAGATAGACAGATTGACTGGAACAATCTTCTTGCTAGAGAAATAAAATAAACAGTGGTACTATTAAAGAAACCGAGATAAACATTATATCAAATGCATAAGAAAATAAACGCATCTTTTTTTCTATATATATATTAATCTGTTTTTCTGTCTGTCTGTCTATATCTATTGAGCGATATAGAAAGATATACATAAGGTAAGATCGGTAGAAAGATATGAAGAGACTGCTATAGCTAAATAGATATATATACACAGACTGAGATAGAGAGACATGAACAAGCTGAGATAAATAACTAAATATAAATAGCGATATATATCAGTTACATATATATATATATATATATATATATATATATATATATATATATATATATATATATATATAATATATATATAATATAATTTCTAATTATTGGAAAGCATTCAATATCAGTGATAGAGCTAACATATTCAGTCGCTTTTGCGATCATCAAACAATTGTCTGATGATGGGAAAATCGTTAAACACATATTTACTAACTCCTATCCATACAACTGAATATATATATATATATATATATATATATATATATATATATATATATATATATATATATATATTAAATTGGTGCAAAAATAATGGCGGTTTTTGACGTATTTTTTAACGTATTTTTGCACCAACCTAATATATATATATATATATATATATATATATATATATATATATATATATATATATATGGAGAGAGAGAGAGAGAGAGAGATACAGAGACAGAGATATATAGATATTATATCTTTTATCTATCTTTTACAGCTATAACTAATTAATACACACAACGACAAAATTAAATAATGAAACGATAAATGAGAAAAATGAAAATAAAATTCTTGCTAATATTCAAAGCCAACCTATTGGGTTCAAAACAGATAAAATTAATTCCAAATATGATGATTATCTTTGTAACAAAGAAGACAAGCAAATATTTCCTTTTATCAAATTTTCAAGATGACAGATTTTCATTTGGCTTCAGAAATTTCCGGAAACCTTGCGCAATTAATCATAGTAACATCAGGAGTGTAAATGAAAATATGAAAAACGCGCAAAAATGAGGAACGATGTTAGAAAAGAAAAGGAAAACTCTCCGCGTGGGAATTTAAAAATAAAATATCACAGACAGTTAGAGTCATGGTTGCGCAAAGGTCACATGAAAAGAGAAGTGAATTTATTTTACATTTACGATTCAGAAAATACATCAAATCCAAAATAGGTAATACCAAAAATTCAACAAATTCTTTCTTCATTTAGAAAAGATGAGAAGGTAAATCTTATTATTAATGGACGATACTATTATTATTAATGGACGATATTATTAATGGACGATACTGACGATACTTTCTACTATCATTCTGATAGTAGAAAGAGTTAGATTCACTTGGAATTAGGCAAGCTATTTTGGCTCGACCATGTATACAGATAGCAGCAGCACAAAGCAGAGGTTTTTCGGGAAAACAAAATCAATTCGACTTTGAGTTTCATGCAAACGACTCCATCTAAAATGGAAATCCGGATTTCAGAGTTGTAAACAAAGAAAAATGGGCGTGAAAAATACCAGGACATTGCTCAGGAATTAAAAAAAAAAAAAAAAAAATCATCATGATGGTTAGAGAAATGCCCATAAATAATTTGCGCATTTGTGACCCGTACTAATAGCACTGAATCAGAATTGGATAGATCAAAAATTCCATCATGAATTAAGTTCGTCCATCGACGTTAATAGGATTGCGACAATAGTTAGAAATTTGAATAGATTTACCATCATTTTATTTCCCGCAATAAACACCATACACCATTTGTGTTCCTGTATATGCATGAATAATAATAATAATAATAATAATAATAATAATAATAATATAGAGGAAGGCAAAATATAAAGTGCAAATGAGCCAAAGCTTCGCTCGGAAATACAAGAGCCAAAATCTTCGTCAGAGGGAAAAGGCGCATTAAAAGAGAAACAAGAAACATGGAAAGGAGACTCTCACACAAATATCTAGAGGGATTTTAAGAGATAACTACAAAGTACAAATTTGATAATGCTGACTCAATACAAAAACGATACTGCTATTAATGGCGGCCCAGAATAACACCGCAAAAACCCAAAATAAAAGACAGGATAACAGTAAATGCGGATCTAAAGACAAAAACGTCTGCGATATAATAACGTAGCAAGTTAGCAAAGAAAGAGTACAAGAATAGACAGGAATGCGTAGAAAGATATATATATATATATATATATATATATATATATATATATGAAGAAATATAGTTTTAATGTGTCCCATATTTATGGGATAATGTGCTCAATATCAGAGATAGAGCGTATGTAAATCTGAATCTAAAAGTGAACATTGAAGTCAGAGGCGACAGGCTGTTTCATGCTAGACCCGTCTAGCATGAAACAGCCTGTCGCCTATGAATGTTGACTTCAATGTTCACTTTTAGATTTATATCCTATTTGTTTCTTATACCATCTTATATCTATCTATCTATCTATCTATATATATATATATATATATATATATATATATATATATATATATATACATATATATATATATATATATATACATATATATATATATATATATATATATATATATATATATATATATATATATGATATAAGAAACAAATAGGATACGTTTATAAATTTTACATGTTTCGCTTTTAAGCTTCATCAGGAAATTAAACATGGCGAAGAAAAGAAAATTCTTGTACTTTTTAAGAATTTTGTTTTGCTTGATTTTTATTGCTCCAGTAAAGCTCGTTTTGTCAAATAGTGTACGTGTGTATAATTCTTGGGATTTGTCGACTTTTTATTCTTGTTTTCTAGCATTGAGCGTGAAATTATGTGGGTAGTGAAGAGGTTTAAACGTTTTTCTCAATGTATTTCTCTTCTTCATATCGGTATTCTGTGCTACATGTTCCAAGTGGCTTTGAAGTAAAAACTTATGATTAGATCTGAATTTTTTGTCTGTGTTGGGAATAGAAATTGATTAAATCATTTTTGTTTGTGGGTTTGCGGTAAACTTTAAAATCTAATTTGTTATTGTTCCTTATTAATAGGATGTCGACGAAAGGTAGAATGTTGTTTATTTGATGGTTGGTTTTATGTTCTTAAGCCTCTTTATGATGTTTAGTAGATTTTCATTGTGACGAGATTAGAAGGACATCATCTCTGTATCTGAGGTGAGTGCAGATGTTTAAATGGATCAGATTCTAAGAATTCTATAGACTGACAAGCAAAACCATCGCTTATTGGAAACGGCATCATTAAACTGAAGTCTTCTTTAAATGTCTGTTGAAAGAAAAGAAACAGTGGTTAGTAATTAGTTTGCATGGTTGTATAATTTTGTGGACCGGTATATTTGTGACGGATATATTTGTGTATAATCATTTAACATCTAAGCTACCCATAACCTTGTTTTCCATGTTTATTTTTCTCGTCCTCTGGGTTAAATCACCAGAGTGTTTAATGTGTGTTGGATTGATGGTGTATACGAACGAAGTTAGGCGTTTTGTGATTGCTCTAATTAGTTTGTCGAGAGCGCTATTTATGCTGTTAATGGTTTGAAATTCATATTCGTTTTTACGGCTTATCAACTTACTGCGGGTTATTTAAAACCAATAGAATATTTTAAGAGTTTAAGAATTTATTTTTGGAGATAATAATTGGTTGGTAATACAAGTCTTACTAATTAACCCATAGCTGGGGAAGAATAGGTGAATTCATACAAGGGTATTTGTACCTAAGTGAATAGATGGAATCCAACAGGAACTGGAACTCGGTTCGCCAAATAACAATTCCGAGCCATTACCTATTACACCACCTACACATCCAAGCTTACAGTACTTGGTATTTAGAAGCAGTCCATTATCTTGGTACTGACCAAGCTCGACATTGTTTAACTTTGGCGTGATGCGGCAGTAAAACTGATCCATATTTGATCCCTATTCACACACACACACACACACGTACACACACACACACACACACACACACATATATATATATATATATATTCAACATTGTGATAGAATTACTTTTGTTAGGAAAGTAGATATACTGCGTGATACTGGGAGTAAATGTATCGCGAAAGATTCTAAAATTATTGTACTTTCAATATATTTTCGCCTTAAATAACTTTAACGTCTGCAGTACATAAAAGCAGACGTACGTAAACATCTCGTAAGTGGATAGTATTTTATATTTCTTTTGATTAGACGACGCATTATCAACCATTATGATTAATTGTAACTCGAATGCAGAGATCAAAGTTTATCCTAACGAAGAGCAAAGTCAAATTATTTGAAATTGAAATGAACCACCTTTTCCAAACGAAAACACCAGATCAAGTTAACGTAAACAACAAGAAACATTGTCAGATAATGGATGATGTTCTTTGAACAAACCACGGATAAAAATTGAAAGAGAGCAGAAAGCAAGATATTTCCAGAGTATTAGGAAAAAATCGGATTATGTCCCCAACATAAATGACATACATGAAACGGTCGTGGCGTGGCTACCAAAAATAAAAGAAAATAAAGCGAGTGACAGAAATCCGCGCAAGAACTCAGTCGACATCATTGTTAAAATCAGCAAGAAACCTAAAACAAAACACTGAATTCACCAGATCATATTGGTGTGAAATTCGACGCGCGAAAACCAGAGAATAACAATAATGAACATTATATTTATAGATAATTTTACGTCCTGAATCAACTATTGGGAAATTGTATTATACAAAGATAGATGTTAGAACTATAATCATTAGAAGACAATTTATAGTTCGAAAAGTCTGGCAGAATTAGAGCTTTAAGGAAGAATAAATTAAATCAATTACTATTAGCATTAATGACGAAAATTCACAGAGCAAGGCCGTGAAGATGTAAAACGGCTTTATCTTAATCGATCCTTAACGATGACCACCAGCGAGTGAAAGGTCGATAGAACTAGCAACAACAATAATAATAATAATAAAAAAATGCTGTCTTCAAAGAGAAAAAAAATAACAATGTAAGCCACAGCATAATGCAGCAAGTTGATCCGAAAGAAAGAAATATAAAAGCAAATGTGACAGGGTAAGAATGGCGATATACTGAGAATTGTGCAAATCATGCAGCCATATTTCATGATGAAACTGCAAAGAAATTATAATTGTGAATTTTGAGATTTAAAAATGAACACTCCATCCTATAATTGGAAATAATTATAAAATTCGTTTATCTTTTATGCGCCTTATCCCTTCACAATGTTGTTGGTCATGGCTCTACATAATGACCTTTACCTATTAGTAATATTAACTTTGTACTGTCTCTCCCACTTTCTGTTCTGATATCCATTGATACAAGCTCGTTAGATAGGTTACTCGATGGTTGCTTCTACTTCCATCCATCTTGGCTTCAGGTCATCCGGTGAGTGTCAAATTTGCTAAGCCTTCTTTCCTTATAATATCCTCAGAAATTTCAGTTGCTTCTTTCGGATTCTAAGTATAAGTATCCTTTTTGTTTCCATTTTTCCCTAAAAGTTATTCATTGCTCACATACATCGTCCTTGATTTTCCTTGCATCGTTGAGTGGAACCACATTTCCGTTTCATCGGGTAAGGAAAATGTCCAGCATTCACTGCCGTATAGGAAGATTAATATTACATAGCAGTTCCAGATATTTAAATTCCTCTATTTGTTTGATTTTGATATCTCCAATTTAGAGTCCACATCTTGGGCTATCACTCTTGCTGGCAAACTTACATATTGTCTTCTTACAACTGATCGTCATTCTTTTCTTATCGTTTCTTTTCGCTATCTTGTTTTGAAGATCTTGCAGTTTAATTTTTGTGTCGGCTGTCAACACCGTGTCATCCATGTTCCTTATATTAATAAGTTTATAACCGCCGATAATAAATCCGGGTAGGACTTTTAGTTCTCATAAGATCGCCTCGCTGTAAAGTTTAAATAAATCCGGAGAGAAGACACATTTATGTCTTAAACCCATTTCTATTTTATGCCTGTATGCAGGCTGTTTGGTCCCATTATGTATTTTGCATTTTTTTTACTATATGTTTCAAATAAATCAAGTTTTCCCAGCCTAACTTTAACTTATAGACACAACACAATGGTCTAGTTAAAAACTAGATCATTGTGTTGTGTCTATGAGTTACAAAAATTATAGAATATAGAAATTCTGAATATGAAAGTATGTAATCGTAAAAGCCTTTCTGAAATATTTCAAGAATTACTAATACGAGTCTTAGATTGACTCAGACCACGTGACTGTTTGATGTCTGTGATAATAATGAGACTGCCGGAGAATACTGTTACTTCACTCACGTCATGGCTACCAGACAGATTTGGCGCTAAAAGATAATAAAGACAATCAATATAATTAGAATAAATATCAAGATCTTGCTCTTTAGCTGTGACTTAGGGAAAATGAAGATGAATGACTATCTCGTATCAGACGTGAACTAAAAAAAACATCATAAGGAAAGATTCTAAGTGATTAAAGAAATGAGAGTCAGGGCACACAGTTAAAACAAGGAAATTAATGGTAGTTTTCTTATTTAACATGAAACGCAATGTTACTGTTTTTTTCGTGAAGTCAGTATAATGAAAATCAACAGAAAAAAGAAAAAAATCAACCATATATATTTAGATGTCAGAGAGACCAACGATGACCATCCTCACCCTACAGCTAAGTTTACCCACCAAACTAACTATTCGTATTTTAAAATGATGGATTCAAGGTTAGCAGAGAAAATCAAACGATTGTTGTTCTATCTATTACTACGCTGTATTCGTATTTTTATTCTACTACGAAAACTTATAAAAAATATCGTCCACAATCTTTTTTTCTTCGCTATCTAACTCTCTAGAAGATAATCATTTAGAAGAACACAAAGCACATCTTTCGCAAAATCACATAGACCTTCCAAGTAGTCATTGACCAGAAACAAGGCAAAATATTTTCAGGCATTTAAGTACTACTGGAACCATTACACACCAAAGTTACCCTCCCACCACATAAAAATGAACTCAGACGAGTTCTATTTCTGTCTGTGTCACTTTGCACTATTACTTTTGGATAAGGCATGAACTCATGTTTTCTTTCCATAACTCTGAGTAAAATAGGCAAGACTGGTCACTAGTTTTTTTTTTATTGTTAGCAAGCCAAGAAGGATAAATCTGAAACTAAACTACAAATGAAGCCATTGAAGAAGGTGGGGTCCCTTGTTTCTAATGTGATACCCATTCATTATGGTTTTAAAAAAATTATGATTGAAGGAATTCTGCTTAACTTAATCAGGAAATAAGAAATATAGCCCTAATATTTGTCGGAATAAAAGTGGATTAAACGTTACAAAATAAATACAATTTAAGAAATAATGTGGGAGTGAGAGTATCATCAAAAGGTTTTCCCAAATCAAAAATTTTCGGGGAAAGAAGAAATGTGTACTAGAAGAAAAATCCAACTGTGAGAAAAGAGGACATTGAGAATTTGTAACAAGTATTCATTTTCCTTTTGGATAGATAAACATGATTTTCGCCATATATAAGAGAGTATTCTGAAACATTGCGAGTTCAACCCTAACCCCAAAAAGAAACATAATTTTTGCTCATATGCTCAGGGCATAGAATTAAATTTTTTTCCTTCCCGCACCCCTATATATATATATATATATATATTTATAAATATATATATATATATATATATATATATACATATATATATATATATATATATATATATATATATATATATATATATATATATATATATATATATGTTTGTGGTGTGTGTGTGATAGGATTCGGAACAAAGAAGAAACTGATCTTTATAAGTCTAACATATTTCGCTTTAATAACATTTTCATCAGATAATGAAATATGGAGAAAAAGAAAGAAATAAAAAATTGCTCATTTTAATTTTTTGTGCTGTTTTTCATTGGTTAAGCAAACTTCACGCGCATCTGTTTTGTCAAACAGCAGTCGTGTGTATAATTTGTGTGTAAATGTATTTATTATTCTTTATTGTCTATGTGAATTGCAGATGATGATGTACAGGGTACGATGGATTTATATTTTAATTTTGCGAATCTGCGTTATTTTTCGTTGATTTTGCCGACTGCACAACATAGTAGGGTGGGTTGGGAACCGTCTGTGAGAAAAAGAGCACCATAAAACAATTCACTGTGCCAGAAATTTAGAAACGGTATGCTGTACTGCTTGGCATTTGCGCCGGAATCTCCAATACAAACATTTCAGATCATTTGGGTGTCCATCTAAGGACAGTGCAGAAGATTCGGAAAGAGTTAGATGGGTCTAATGGTGATTACGAAAGAGTTTGGAGCGAACACTAGTGATGACGACGTTATGACACCATTTATCTTCCAACAAGGTCTCAACCTCAAGACGGAGGCCTATATCAAGTTCTTTCAGAAATATGTCTGGCAAAAGAACTGTTCACCAAGCCACAAAAGCAGGAGAACCCAATAATAGCTGTCAGACAATTTCTGCGACCACATTAGCCCTTATATCTGGCCACCTAACAGCCCCAGACTGCAACCCCTTTGATTATTATGTGTAGGGCTCAGTTGACCGAGAGAGACCAACAAAACTTCTTGTAACATTAAAGATGAACTGAAGGCAAGGATTATAGCAGCATTCACCAACTTAAACAAGGAGACCGTCCAGAAGAGTTGCAAGAGATTCCGAAGTCATCTGGAGACCGTGCTTTAAGCCAACAGCAATTTCATTCAATAAATATACTCTTTAGTATTTCAAGATATTTTTGTGTAATTTTGGTAAATATATTTTTTAAAATGAGTTAATTTCATTTTTATGTAATTTAGCCGACAATTTATTCATCACACGCTTTATATTAGTTTGTGTGTGTGAGTGTGTAGTAGTCGTAGGTATTTTTTATTTATGTTTGGTGGTTATTCGCATGTAGAGTTAGGTACATTTGTGTAAGATTCGAAAGTTTTAAGTAATACCGGTTGTAGTAGTAGTGTGTAGATTTTGCAGAGACATTGTGGACATAGAATTTAAAACTGAAACGTGATTCTCAATTTCACATCTTAAACGATGTGGCAATACTCCTTGGCTAAGCTCGATATGTGGCTGATATGAAATGGGAAAGTTTTCCTCAGTATTTCTTAGTTTCTGCTTAATGTTTTAAGTCATTTCTAGTCCAGTCCATGAGTTATTTTTATTTTTATTTTTTTTAAGCTTAGCGCCCCGAGCAAGGCATGAAGCCACTAGGATGCAGGGGGATGCAGAAGATTTGTAGCAAGAGCAGATAGGAGTGATAGAAGAAAGGATGAAGGGAAGCGTAGTGTGTAGATCAAGGTAAGTGGAGATGTCGATTGACATTACATTTGAATAGTTGGAGATTATAGCTATCAGGGAAACAGTAATTGGGAAGTGTGTTCCACAGGCGAGAGGTGCGAGGTATGAAGCTATTGGAATAGAAGAGACGGCTACATTTTAAAGTTTCTACAGTGTAAGGGTGAGAGCGGGATGCCAGCCTCGTAAGGCGCTTGTATTCATGGAGACTGGGTACCAGGGAAAGCAGCTCATCGGAGCAATTGCCATGAAAGTATTTGTAGAAGAGACAGAGAGAGGCGACGGCGCGTCTGTGAGATAGTAGCTGCAGGTGAGACGCCAGATCAGGGCCAATCACATTACATATCCGTCTCTAGATCTTGTCAAGAACTTCGAGGTAAACAGAAGGTGCCCCAGACCATATAACTAAGTATTTATTCTACATTTGTATTTTATATATTTAATTATTTTTTATACATTTGTCGCTAAATTGTGATGTTTGATTTAGATTTAAGTTATGGTGTATTCGCTGGTTAGGCTTTTGAGGTGAGTTTGTAAGTAGCGTAGAAAAAACTTACCTTCGATTTATATTGAAAAGTGAATATTGTTCTTTTGTTTAGTTTATATTGTTACAGAAACGTGTTTATTGCTGTTTTCCATTCTCGGCAATAGTTACATTGTAGGCGTTTTAAGCTGGTATTTGTTTCGTTATTTTCTATGTTAATTTTGTTACGTTTGGTTTGTGATTTTGACGTTTGATATTTGTTTTAAGAGTATTATGCTAAGTTTTTAAATGTTGTTAAGAATGTTGTTAAGAATGTTGTTGAGAAACAAAAAAAAAACTCAATGAACAAAAAAAAAATTCAAATATGAAAATACTCTATATAATTTCTATGATCTTACGTCAAACATTCAGAAGATTTTGAATGACTTCTTTAGAAAAGAGTCTGGCTTCAATGCACTAAATTTAGTAATGGAATTTTGAGAATTTTTGTCCAGATAAGGAATGCTCTTGGAACCGACATCTCGTAAGCCTCGACAAAATGTTTTATCTTGTTCTTCATTAGAGAAACTCAAATCACAAGTATTAGTATCTGCGAATTCTGTAAATAAAACAAAGAGGAGAACGATAACACAATTAGTAAATGCGCGAAATATGAAATAAGAAACCTTATGGTAATTTGTGAAGATGCCTTTGTGTCAAGTCACTATAGATAATAAGAAAAGGTATATTTACTCAGGCATTTCTTTTATGTTGCATATGTTTTCTATTTAGTCTTTTTAACACATTTAAATATGCAATACAAACATATTAATTTATAAATTTCTAATATAATTATTTCTCTAAATAATAATTGTTGAAAACGATATCTCGGCCGTTCTCTGTTTAGTCAGGCAGTCGGTCGTTGAAGTGTTAATTGCGTGAGAAAGACGGAATTAAAAGTGAAAAACAGCGTAGTGCTTCGGTTCAAAAGAGAAAAAAAGACCAAAAGCTATAAAAAAAGAAGAAGAGGGATTTAAAACAGGACCGAAAGACGAAGATAAAAAAAGAAGAATTACTGAAAGAAAAATTCGTCTTGGAGAAAAAGAAAAAAATGCTAAAAACAGTTTAAGTGAAAGTGATAAATCTATCAATAAATAAGTAAACATTCCAATATAAGCAAGACAAATCGATAAGTTGAATAAACAAACTAATCAAAAAGAAAAAGTGGGGTAAAAAAGCAGAATAAATAGAAGTGTAACGTTAGCATCACAGCCGTTATCATCAGTGGAATAAAAGTTGTCGGGAAGATCAGAACACGAAGCTTCTAGAAACGATAAGTCACGAAGAAGGATGAAAAAAAAAACGATAAAAAACACGTATATTTTAAGATGGCGTATAAAAAAGGGGCGGAAAATTAAGGCAGTGGCGGGAAAAGAGGAGAAGGCGGGAAACGTGAAGAAGTCAAGATAGAAAAAGAGATAAATAGTAGCAGAGAGCGGTGCGGGTGGTCATGATAGGTGCAGGCTTCAGCGAGGAAAGGGGAAAGGCAATAGAAGAGGTGAGCAGTACTTGAAAGCAGGGTTGGCAAGTTGGAAATCGAAGTGTACGTATCAATGTTAAGTAAAAGTCAAGAATAAAGAGCAAAAACGTTAGAGATGGAGTGGACAAAATATAGAGAAACACGTAAAGGTGAGAAGAAAAAACGTATAGGTAAGAAGGAAAAGAAGAAAATTGGTTGGAATATAAGGAAAGAATGATAAGAGATTGCATGGAACTGCAAAACCAAGCGAAACCCAGAAAGGACGTTGAATGAGTGCAGAATTCTAAGTCAAAGACAAATCTAACGTCGATAATATTTTCCGAAGAGAATTTAGCACTTATTTCTTAGAAGCAGTCGTTCATTTTATGAAAATTCTATTTTCTTTATGCAATGTCCTGTCTGAATATGGTCAATCCTGTCTTACGTAAGTTTCAGCCATTTTAGTAACCTTGCTTGTCCTTGTTCAATTCACGGAAACTCGTTAAGTAGGTTACTGGCCGTTTCGTCTTGTCTTCAAAATACCCTGTGAGTTTTAAATATGTCCTCTTTCCTTATAATGAGTCCCAAAATCTTCAGCTGTCCCTAAATATCAGTTTTCTTGTAGTTTCTTTTTTTTTCTGAAGAACTTTCTTTGCACACGTGTTTTTTTTCCATTTCAACATTCGTCAGTAGAACCACATTTTAACGCTTCAAATCTCTTCATCGGCGAGGAAATTGTCCAGAGTTTATTGCCTTATAGAAGATTAATTATTACATATCAGTTTAGCATTGTTTTCTTTCTAAGCATGATTTTCTATTTCTTGTTTAGATTTTGGAAGGAATGCGTCGTTTTTACTAAGCGCCTTATGTTTTCTGTGTTTCATTTACATCCAGATTTAATAAGCTATACAGGCTAGTAATGTTTCTGTACATGCTTGATTTCCCTATTATATAATTTCGCACCCCGTTCTGTCTCTTTTGTAGACAACTACATATTCTAAGAATTCTATTTTTTTTATGAATTCGAATCCAGACCGTTGGTGTCAAATACCCTTCTGAATCAACTCAAAAGCATAGAACTTTATTTCTATTATCTAACCCGTTTAAGGATATCACAATAAATGTATATAAATTGCAAAATCTGGTGAAATAAAATTTATTTTCCTTATTTGGAATATAAAATACGAAGGTATTTAGAAAGTTTTGAGTATCCTAAAACATATAGCATTAAGAGACAAGTAAACAAACGTAAAATATATATATTTTTACCAAGATTTTCTAAAAAATAATAAAGATAAAGTCATTTATTTGTGAATAAGTCCTGAAAGATGCATTCAAAATCCAAGAATTATTTGCAAGGATTTCAAGAATTATGTGTATTTCACCGGAAACGGCGATACGAAAATGTCCCTTACACCGTTGCCACACAAAAACAAAAAAATAGAATCAAAAAAAGATTTTTAACACAAATTTCGAACGTGTTAGAAAGGAGTAAAAAACTTAAATAATTAAAAATAACTTTGTTCTTTCCTCTTAATAATACCATAAACATTTTGACGATAAATCTTTGTTTTTATTAAGTTTCGGGTCTTTTTCATCATGGTATTTCCTTTTTTCAGCGAATCATAATGTTGTTCTAGTTTCGACTCCAAAAAGACGGATAATATAACATGGAAATGGCTGTGAATGTTTATTTTAAAAAGGAAAGCACGTCAGACTCCCACCCCAAATCCACGTATACATTAGATGAGAATATATGTACTTCTGAGCTCATATTTTTTATGAATATGTGTGCGTAACCTAATCATTTTCTCAGCACGTTGACTTCAAATCCAGACAATAAATATTTGACATGTGACCCATAATATTTACCAGCATCAACCTCTAATTGAAAGAGAACCCCCGTTAACAGACGTCTCCGACAATAAAGAGGACAATAACCTTGAATGTGAAGATCATTTTGCATCGATATATACGCATATCTGCAGGGAAGATGGTCACCTAGAAATAATTATGGCAAATTAAAAAAATACTCCGAGATCAAATTTTATTTCTTACGAATAGATGCAATGAAATATTTAATTTTAATTATGCAAAATGATTTTAGATTTAGTTTGATACTTTGCCGCACGGAACATTGTTTAGATAATTGGTTAAACTATAAGTGAACAGCAAACTAAATTCATTCTTCATTGTTAACATCAATTTAGAAACCGCTAGATCAAAATAGATTCGATTCTTCGACCGTTTGTTTAACACGACGTCAATCTAGAATAAAAAAAAATGTATTAACAGACTGACAGTGACACGTACTCATCAACATTGTCTACGGAAGTAACGGATTTGAAATTGGATTCCCTGGGCATATTGTTATAGGAGACAGGTTTTCTCGAAGGCTTACTTTCCTTTCTCTTATCAATATTGGCCTGCAAATAATAAATAATTTTGAAATGACATCTTAGAACCTAGAATAGGCAGCAAAGGATTGATGCGTTTCTTGAATGAATTGATTATATTTTCTCTGTCATGTATTTTCTTTTTAACTTTTATCTTTATCGTATCATTATGTCGGATTCCTACCCTTATTTGATCTACATTTGATCTTTGACTGTTATATATATATATATATATATATATATATATATATATATATATATATATATATATATATATATAATCAAGAAGAAAAACTTAAAGATTCATTTCGGTTATAATTTATTTCGTTAATATCTATATATTCATCTCTTCAGACCGACATCTCTCAGTAAATGGAGGCAATACCCCGGACTGATATATTACATTGACATGGGGAAGGGAAAGCAAGAGGGAAGTGACCAGAGAAGGAGAGGAAGGAGAGTGATGGATTGTCAACTTCATTTAAAAAATGAGATAGAGAGAGAGTATGGAAAGAAAAGGGAAGAAGGATGGAATGAATGGATAGTACTAAGCTTAAAAAAGACTGACTTGGCCAATAATTTTTTCCTTAAAATCTTGAAATTTGTACATAATTTATAAATTTGGCCCGTTATTTTAGACAGGACAAATCAACCCAATTCCAGATTAGTTAGTCTAATATAAGGGTCCTTAATGCAAATAATAAACAAAAATTACAATCATGATAATAATATCAAGGATAATTAAAGGAATATTAAATACAGATAAATAATAAAAGTAAAATTAGAAAAAGAAAAATAAAAACTGAAGAAGATGATGTATGGATAATGATACAAAAGATATTAATTTAGAATTATAAACGTTGAATATATCGGCAAGAGAGTCATAGTTCCAACTACATATAAGGAAACACGCAAAAAAACAAACCCAAACAAAACCGTGTGATACGCAATATCAACACACATCCGCACATACACATATAAATACACACACACATACATACATACATACATGCATACACATGAATGCATGTATACCATGTTATATTACCCATATAAACGAATCTACACTTCAAGTGTGCACCCCATCACAGCATTTTTATGGAATTTTCAATTTGTTCTTATGTCTACACTTGGAAATCAGTTTGTTCCGTTCATTTAACAACTGGTTAGCATTTGCGTATTTAATTATTGCAATTTTTCTTGTATACATAGATCGCATCACGTCTCGGAAGTTGTTTGAGGTTTGATTAGTGGGGTGAAACCACTATCTTTAATCTTCCAATAATGGTTGAAGAGAGGAGTTACAGTTAGAATAATATGAAGAATGATGTTTCAAGGAAGGAATGTCGGTGACATTTCCAGAGGATATCCCGATGACATTTCCAGAGGATATCCCGATGTATGTTTTTATGTCGTTGATATACAAAATACAATATATATATGTGTGTGTGTATGTGCGTGCGTGTATATGGAGATGTTTGTGTTTGCGCGTGTGTATGTATGTAAAAATCTCGGATATAGCATATCTGAAAAGGACAATATGCATAATAAAAGAAATCTCATCTTATCCGACACGCTTCATTTTTTGAGAGACTTTATCATTTGACTTGATAAAGTCCCTTAGTCGACGAAACGCATAGTCTAAGATAAGTTTTCCTTTGGCCTTTATTCATATATATATATATATATATATATATATGAACAAAAATCTCAAGCATGAAACAGACTGTTGCCATTCGGTGTTAAACTCTGATTTCACAACACGACATAAATTAGGAACAAACTGACAAATACTTGAAGGGGGATTTGACCATCTGACAACGACATGTGATTCAATGTGATATAACCACAAGCTGTTTTCATATCAAATTATTTGATTCAAATATCTTGAAAACTAAATTTAAATGAAGTTAACTTCAATCATGTTTAAAGAAAGAAAGATTTAACAGGAACAGCAACAGCAACAAATCTTTTATTCCATCTTTATATCCGATGGTACATGAGCAAAATTAAACGTTGTTCTTAAGGAAGCTATGTGCGTATGTTAGTGTGCATATTCCTGTGCACACGTGTGTGCGTATGTGTGTTCGTTTGTCAACAGATTAAACTTAGTTTCTTTGGGTGTGTATGTGTTTTTGATTCCATTAATTTTCTGTCTGCCACTAATTCTCCATAGATTAATGAAAGAAAAGAAATAGCTAATCGAATATTGATAATTAGTCTGATAGATTGAGAACTTGATTGATTTTTAGTTTAGAACAGCTTCATCCCAATATAAGGATATGGGTTAGATTAGTAATTTCAAAGATATATTGAAAAGAATGTCTGTAATAAATCGATTACAGATTGATAATGGTGAAGCCAGAGTAGAGAGAGAGAGAGAGACAGAGAGAGAGAGAGAGAGAGAGAATGCCTGGCATGAAAACTTTTATTTCTCCCTTTTTCTCTCTTTCTCCCATACACATCTACATAATGCCCTTTTCTATCTCTCTTTATATATATATATATATATATATATATATGGAGAGACAGATACAAGCTTCGTTAAAGATGACTGACGATTAAACTTTTTATTTAGTTTTTCTTGTGTTGGTATAAGTGTTTTTTTTTCTTCTGAACATAAAGTGTGTAAAAACTGTCGAAAAGTTCTGCATATTCGAGCGCTTTCGGCTATTATTTTAGCCATTATCAGGGATGGTATTTATTTTGGTCCTTCATCATGGCTAAAGGAATAGCCAAAACTACCCGAATAAGCTTTGTACAATTTGTACAGAAAAGAAAACACAAAAATAAAACATTAAACTAAATAGATTGCTTAATTGCATTACTTTTTCAGTCCTCTTTAACGAAACATTTATAAAGCTGGGATTGTAGCTCTAATACACAACTATATATATATATATATATACATACATATATATATATATATATATATATATATATATATATATATATTGATAGATAGATAGATAGATAGATGCAAGGAAGGAAAGAAACGGAGAGATGGGTTTATAGCTGAACATTTTTACGAAATAGAAAACTAATGTCAGAATCTCAATGAAGACAAAATCATCGAAGGATCATACTATTATCACTTTCCATCGGATAGCATTATAAAAAAATCGGTAGATTGAAATAGAGACCTGAAATGATAGATAGATAGATAGATAGATAGATAGGAAGAGACTGAGAAAGTTGATATCTATATATGTATGAATACTTGGAAAACTTCCAAACTTCGTACAAAAAAAACTTTTGTTCAAAATGTTCACTTACCGATAGGAACGCATACAATAGTAATTAAATAAAAGCTAAAGTAACATTCGGCACCGTTGAGGCATTTTAAGATGATTTTTTATAATGTTTATCCGAATATAAAAAAATAATATGTCTATTACTTACGATTGAAATGAAAGTGTGTACTCGCCAATAGCACTAGACAAAAAAAATACTGTGAAATATTTTTGTCTGAATTTCTAAACTGAAACTTTGGAAAGTGCGACGTTTGTAAACTAAAGTTCGTAATTCTTTAGACAGAAAAAAAATGGAGACAAAAGATTAATTAAAGTGAAAAGATACACGCTTATTTTAAAATTTTTTTTTTTTTTAGTATTTTTTGGATAGTCGCATTTAGATTAAAGATGACAACTAAAGCAAATACCGGTTGCTTAATTTCTTATTTTACAGAACGAAATTCCTTCCTTCCTTGTTTTAAGATTTCAAAAAACCTGCTTATAATGATAAAGTTTTTCTATATATAAAGCTATGATAATGTCGCTTCTTCGTTGTTTTACCGCCATTTCTAAACGCATTCGTACATATTTATTCAAATTCATGCTGGAGTTAATTTGTCATTATTTTTCTTAACTGTCATGTCACAAACTTTGTAGCTTGAGAGCGTAACACGGCAATAGTATTTTTGACACTTTTCACGGTGACTCTGAGATTTAAGTTCGTGCATAATATGTGGTGAAATAAGATCAAAGAATTCCGCTCTGCTTGTGACTAAAAGGCCACGATGTATTGCTGCACGGTCGGAGTTGACATTTGTAATTTAGGAAAAGCTCATGCGTGGTTCTACTGCTTTTCAGGCTATCGCTAATTTGCACGAGTAATCAAAAACCTGAATAAAAGGAGATCCGCAAAAAGTAGCAGACAGAAGTATTTAAAGAACTTGTTTTAAGTGCAACTATCAACGGTAAGGTAATGATTAATGTTAGTAAGGAATGACTCCATAGAAACTACAACATTGTTTTCAATAATCATTTTTTATTTGTTACAAGTTGTGATGAATTTTGCAAGAAGTAGTGCCAATATTTAGCAGGTAATGTGCATAAGTGCAATTATTAATAAGTTCAGTATTTCATAAAATCAATGAAATTTTGAAATAATAATAATAATAATAATAATAATAACAACAACAATGACATATTTTAAAAAATAATTATTGATAGTAATAATAATGTACAAAGAAGAAATTGTCTTAAAGAGACATAGTCTTTAGTCATTGAAACCGTTCCAGTCTGGAAAAGTAAATTTAGTTATCATGAACAAAGATGTCGCTCTTCCAATAATGATGAAATAAAACTGCAAGAAATTGAAAAGGTTTGAATATAAACATTGCAAACAGTGAAAGAAAATGTGGAACATTAATGTGAAGTGCATATCATTAGTGGGACACGTGTAATAGTGATGCAATACTTGCTTTGCTGAACATTAATGTACAAGTCAATGACCACTGCTTATCTATCCTCCTCACCCCATACTTTCCACCTCGTTCATCAAAACCATCTGTAATCTAACCTTCTATATTAATAAACTCTCGAATTTAGTATTGAGTGAGAATTCATAAGAAAACTAGTTTGGAAAGACAGAAAATACAGGAAGTATAGTAACCAACAAGACGACAGCATTACAAAAATCAACAGAGACTGGACAATGCTGAAGTCTTGAGGATATTTACTCTCACTTGATCTCCAAGAAAAAAATTATCTTCAACTTTGTTAACTTCTTTTGTAAATAGGATAATACCAACATCAGGTTTCAACAACATTGTCTTATATTCGATATTATAATTTTTTTTCATGCATTAAAAGTATGTTGCATTTTAATATGAATTATATTAATTAGTTTATTTCTTAGTCTCAATCAAGAGATTGTCATGTAAGTGAAGAGTAGAACATGGTAGGAGCAAGAATTAATCTAGCAATGAGCAAAATGAAACTTTTTGAGAACCTTATGACTGGAACAGATAACCTTCCCGGCATTAGATCAGGTCAGGTTATTGTAAACAAAACAAAAAAAAAAAAAAAAAGAAAGAAAATCTGCCAAAAAGTAGATATTGTTGACCAGAACAGAACAAAAGAATATTGAGAAGTTGAATAAATAACAGGATATTAACAGAGAGATAAAATATTTGTGCAATATGAAAGTGAATTTTGCTCTCCTAATTATTGAAACATTCAGGATTTTTGTCTTTCTTTTTGTTTTCGGCCACTGCGATTTCGCCTCATTTCATCCTGTTTGTGTAGTTGTAGATCATTATTGTTTTGTATTTGTTATTTTGCTGAATGAGAGAGAAGTACGCCAACAAAGTGATGTGCGTATACAAATATATGAAAAGCAATTTCTTCTTCTTCTTCTTCTTCTTCTTCTTCTTCTTCTTCTTCTTCTTCTTATTATTATTATTATTATTATTATTATTATTATTATTAATCAAGACGTTTTCTCTTTGCTGCTCCTACAACTGTCATTGTTTCTATTTTAAATATCACCATCTTCATCGTCATTAACAACAACAGGAAAATAGTGTTCATTTCTTTTCAGTTTCTTAATTCTTTATTATTTTTATTACTACCACCGGTTCATACTCCTCCCCGGTATTTTGACCAGGAGTAAAGGTTTATGCCTGTTTATGACTGGGTTTCCAGTTCCTTCAGAATTTTTTTTTTATTATTACCAATAACCCTATGCGTCTTATTGGCATTATCGCCATGCTTGGGGTGAATTGATTAAAGTATTATTTTAGTATAGCAGGTGACCTAGGTTAAGCCAAGGTTGTAAATGTACGTATTCTAGTTACACATATTTTGATGTTAGATGATATTTAGCTTGTACAGTTTTTTTTAATATTTTCTTTAGCTTGAAAATACACTCATGAGTAGATGAGTAGTTCCAATCAGTACAATTATTATTATTATTATTATTATTATTATTATTATTATTATTATTAATATCACTGCATTATCCTTATTCCTCTTGTTATCATCATCATCATCATCATCATCATCATCATCATCATGTCTCTTTTTTTTTTTTATATATTTCCGGCGTTGATCAGGATGTTAAATTTTGATAGAAGTTGCCGAAACAGGATAAGGATTGAAATAATGAGATAAAAAAATGGCAGAAGGAACGGAAGAGGAAGTAAATGATGGGAAATTAAGGCGGACGAGGGGAACACAGGGCAGGAGACTGATTGGAAGAAGGGGAAGGTATAGGGTAGGGCAAGCAGAAGTGCTGAAAGAGATAGGAAAAATAAATAAAATAAATGCAAGGAAAGGAAAAAAATATAAGCGGAATAAATAAAAAGAAATGGGATTAAATAAATTATGGAAATAAAGAAAAAGTAGATGAAGAGAAAAAAGAGAGAAAGAAAAAAGTAAAATTCTGTAAATAGATATGAAAGACAGAAAGAAAATATGTATCATGAAGTAGAAATCAATAAAATAACAGAAAGAAAGAAAGTCTACATATATACACGAATCTAATAGATGAATATAGAGATATGAATATTCTTCTTAAAGATGGTCATTTTACGGGTTTTATGTTAAAAGCCTTTTTTTTTTCAAGTCTTTTCTCACCATTTAGGCGAAGGAAATATTAACGCACCTCAAGATAGCACGTTTTTCCCCCACCCTCTCACTACTTGCGTCCGCTGCCGCTTCAATGGCGACCTTATTCTGTCGATTCTTTAATTGAATAGACACCGATGACTTTACGCTACGATTCTATTATGGCAGCTATTCAATTAGTCCTAAACTGATTAGCCAATCAGCCATCGCGTTGGCGGCTAACAGAACAAGACGCCGCTTGCCAGTTCGAAAAGGCGGGAAATTGCTAAGGAAAGTAAGCGCGATGAGGACCGAGGAGACGCTTGCTTCTCGGAGACGTCACTTAAATATGGACAAGCACAATGAAGCTTGCATGCACAAATTTACTTGTCTGTGCCACGGTTTTATTAAATAAAGAAACATAGTAGTTGTATATATATATATATATATATATATATATATATAGATAGATAGATAGATAGATAGATAGATAGGTATATAGATATGTTGTAATATTTAGACTTAATGAGCTCACTGAATTCATAGTTGCGTTGACATTAAAAAATATATATATTGTGTAACTTTAGTGTGCATGTATATTGTATATATATATGTGTTTAAAAATACACACGTATGTTGTTATATATATATATATGAATATATATATGTATAATATATACACACATGTATATTGTTATATATATATATATATATATATATATATATATATATATATATATATAATACACACACACACACACACACACACATATATATATATATATATATATATATATATATATATATATATATCAGCATTTAATTTAATTCCAAGTAATCCCGTTCTGAATCCACACACTTTATCCAACGTCGTTTGCATTGATGGAAGCATTCCTGGAACTCAATTTTGGAATAGCGAAGGGCTGTCACGTCGCGTTCTCTTGGATTTCTTCAACGTCAAGATGTGGATAATATGTTGGTTGTCGAACTTGGGGAATATTGTCTTGGCCAAAAGCTGTTGCACAATCCATGGTCACAGATGAAAAATTTGTTGTATGCTGTGACGACCACACCATGCACATTTTCCTTTCATGCACTGCTATAAAAAAAGAAGTGAACTATAATGTTATTACTGTGCATGCGTGACAAAGTTAATGGACAGTCAGTGCCAAGTGGCTTCTAGATAACATCAAACGACAGAAATCAGACATCAGTCGAAAAATATTTAGAAATTTAGCTCAAAGAACCGGACGCGTTACATAAAAAGTTATTTTTTAACCATTTTGTCTTTCAGTTAATCTGATATAAAGATTTGCATCTCATATATATATATATATATATATATATATATATATATATATATATATATATATATATATATGAATAGAGAGTCAAACGACTGTTTTAAACCAGTATTGCCTAGAAAATCATGTGGACTTAGCCAATAGGTAGGGCAATCCATCAAAATAACGACAGACAGCATGCTTTTCAGGTGACAAATTCCTATTATTTTTTACCAGATGTTGCAAGTTCCTATATAACCATTTATAGAAATAGGAAGAAAACATAAAATAAGATAATGTTTTCTGTTGATATATATAAAATTATATACTTTAACGTATATAAAAATTAAAATAATTTCTGGCAGTAATATACTCGCTAGTTGACTAGACTCTAAAGTAATAAGTATTGAATCAGATATAATAACATTCACAACACTTATCGGATGTCAACTCTGAGTTTCATGATTTCTCATTCATCAGAATTCTTATCCAAAAAACTGACAAGTGAGAAATCACGCACCTTAGAGTTGACATCACATAAGTATTGTAAACTTTACTTCTGATTCAATAATATATGAAATAAAATAATAATTAATATTTACAATAAAGCAGTTATAAAAAGTAACCTTTATTTTTTATTCATAAAGATAACGAACTTTTCCGTTCAGTAAACACACACACACACACAGGGTGCGGTGGGTAAAGTATCGCCATCTTTATTTTTAATTTCGCGTATGCGCATTGTTTTTATATTATGTTGACTGCCCAGTATAGTAGGGTCAATTAGGCACCGTATGTAAGAAAATGAACACAGCCAGAAATGAGGAAACTGCTGTACTGCTTGGCATTGGCGCCTGAAGCTCCCATACGAACATTTTAGAGTGTTTGCTTGTCAATTTGAGGATAGTGCAGAGAATTCGGAAAGAATTGGATGATATATCCAGTCAACATCGTGGTGTTTGGATTGATCACTAGTGATGGCCACGTTATGCCTTCATTCATCCTCCCACGAGGCCTCAGACTCAACAAAGTAACCCTAACCCTAACCCTAACCCTACATCAAGTGCCTTGTGGAGATCGTGCTTCCCTGGGTCAAGAAAGTGGTTTCTGGAAGACCCCGTGTCTGGCAACGGGACTCTTCACCATGCCATGCAAGCAGGAGGATACAATCATGGCTGTCAGACAATTTCTATGACCACATAAGCCCTTATATCTGACTAGCTAAATGCACAGACTGTAACCCACTTGACTATTATGTGTTGGGCCCAGTTGAGGGAGAGACCAACAAAACTCTTTGTAACACCAAAGATGAAGTGAAAGCAAGGATTATGGCAGCATTCACCAACATATACAAGGAAACCGTCCATAAGAGTTGCAGGAGATTACGAAGTTGTCCAGCCCGTAGTTGAAGCCAATGGTGATTTTACTGAATAAATGTACTCTTTAGTATCTAAAAATATGTTTGCGTCATTTTGTTAAATAAATCAGTGAAGTTGAGATGTCAGTGTTAATTTCATTTTTGCGTAATTTTGACGACAATTTATCCCTCGCACCATATATATATATATATATATATATATATATATATATATATAGATAGATAGATAGATAGATAGATAGATACACCTAGTGAGCCAGACAAACCTACCTAGGTTTCACCTAAACGGATCGTCAGGTATGGCTAACGAGGTAAAGAGAAACACATATTTATAGGCGATAATTACAACCATACCACGTGACTGAAGAACCACAAACTAAGTAGATGGGGGGGGGTTAAAATTTATTCAACAAAAATCTAAGGTGGAAACCGTCTAAATAAGTAACCAAGATTTTTTGTGTCTACATATGTTAAGGATTTCAGTTTAATAATTGGCTAGGTTGATCAAATAAAGCTATGGCTAATTTTTCCTCTGCACATAATTTACAAAATTTATGGCCTGCTTTATATCTGGGGCATTTTTTTAGTATTTTCCATTTAAGGATGGGGTCTACATTATCTTCTTGTTTGGTTCTCCATACATAGGTAGATAGCGTGGTACTATTTGTTCTGAGTAGCACTTATGTATGTTTTATATATATATATATATATATATATATATATATATATATATATATATATATATATATATATGTATGTATCTGTTTGTGTGTGTACGTGTGTGTGTGAAACTTTAATCTGTTCCCTGGCTCACATCAGTATCTTTTATACCCCACAGGATCCTCTATTTTTTGACGATACCAACGTGACAGTTCTGATCACAACCTACGTCTATTCATGGTTGCACGTAATAAAGACAGACGTTTCCTGGAAGGAGCTGAGAATGAGGTAGCGCATAGCATCTAACAACTTTGGCTATCGTAATTACCGGCGGCTGTGTAATAGTGTATTAATTAAGTTTTCTATTCCTCTTCTCTTCAACCAATTTGATGTTATGGAATCTGCTGATAAAGCTGTGATGGTTTTGCCCGTAAATTCTCTTTAATCTCTACCCTGGACTTTAGAATCTTTGCTTAACTTTCCTTGTAGAACTGAGTCTCTGTTAAATGATATATATATAACACCTTCTTTGGTTTCTGTTATCATCTCTAATCTGGATGCTCACAAAAACAAGTCGACCTGATGGTATCCGTGTAATAGTCATTAAAATGTGCTCACGAGTTGGCTCTTGTTCTCTCTAAACACTATAATAAATGTCTTGCTTTCCTACTTATTGGAAATCCTCAAAACTGAACTTTGTGACTGGCACTGATTTCTGCCATCCATCAGCATGACTGATGCTAACCTCCAGGAGAATGACTCATTGCACCTTATCGGGCAAACATTCTCAGACCCCTTTGAAGGGCGGCATCTCTGGCACATCGATTTTCTTCTTCATCACTCGTAGACACATAAGAAGGACAGATATTACATAGCAGGACGGTATGCTCTTTGTTTTAAACTAAATGTTCCTTTTTTAACACTGTTTCTTTTCTGGATAGCCTCGCTTGCTCTTCTGACATGCTCTGGGTCACTCTGTCACATTATATACATATATATATATATATATATATATATATATATATATATATATATATATATATATAATTAAAAAAAACAAAGACAAATGAAAATGTTAACGAAAGAAACATGAAAAAGGAAACAAAATGAAATGATTCAACACAAAATATAATAAATTGGGACAAAAAAGATTTTTAAGTGGAACATGAATAAAAATGCCTTCTTTTTCTTCTTCTTCTTCTTCTTCTTCTTCTTCTGTATTTGCTTTTTTAAATATATTTTTTGCCTGAAGCTTACAAAACAATCGATTAGAAATTTGTTAACTTCAATACAAAAAAAAAAAAATATATATATTCCTCAGGCATCTTTTATTCTTTCTTTCTGCCTAGTGCCATCATGAAGTGTCATGCCCGATACGCATCTGCAGGCAAAAAGGGAGAGAATCCGACAGTGCCAAAGATCAAAGTTGAGAAATGCCAGACACATTCAAATTCGTCGAGGGAAAAAAAATTGCGCCTTTTCCATTCACCTTTCTTCCTTGTTTTCCGCCTATGTTCGAATGAATTTTTTTAGTCATGATGAATATTTTTTTCACATTTTTAATATTTATTCTTTAAATTCCTTTTTCTTTTTTTGCCATGTTTTAAAAAGATGGCTTTTATTTCTTTCATAAGTAAACAATGACTTAATACACAATAGATTGATTCAAATGAAAGATTTCACTATTCGAAATACCTTCCTCATATACAAAATATTTCCCAAATATGGCAAAACATTAGTGGCAATTATATCTTCATCGAGTTAATGAGTTTACATTATGTGGGAGGTATCTCTGTGAGAGGTACTATTGCCAATATATATATATATATATATATATATATATATATATATATATATATATATATATATATATATACATATACATATATATATATATATATATATATATATATATATATATATATATACATACATATATATATATATATATATATATATATACATATATATATATATATATATATATATATATATATATATAGTGGGCGTTGAACAACAATCAGAGGCAACAGTCTGTTTAATGTTAAACGAAATCCTCAGGCCATGGCCTTACGACTGCGTTTAGCACGAAACAGACTGTCGCCTCTGGGTGTTGACTTCAATGTCTACTTTTATAGTTACGTACGCTCTATCGCTGGTATTGAGAACTTTAACCCATAAATATAACATTAAAAACATATTTTATCATATATATACATATATATATATATATATATATATATATATATATATATATATATATATATATATATATATATATATATATATATATATATATATGCCGTTTTCAAATTTCTGCCTGAGTTAATTGCGTCATGGCGCTCTTTTTCTTACAGATGCTTCCCAACTGCCCCTACTGTCTTGTGCAGTCGACAAAATAAAAATAACAAAGAACGCGCATGTGCGAAATTTAAAATATAAAATGGCGTGAGTTTACCCATCGGTCCGATTGTTTGTTTGTTTGTGTGTGTGTGTGTGTGTGGATAAATTTTAGGATATTAAAACCAAAACATGTTAATAATCACTACACAATTGCAATCATGTTTCAACAGCAAAAATGTGTGTAACTAATATTTAACTCTACTCTGTATTGAACCCTCTTTTTAAATTAAATGTTACGTACGGTGGAATTAATATTTAATTTGTTCTCAGTTTGTGTATATATATATATATATATATATATATGTGTGTGTGTGTGTGTGTGTGTGTGTGTGTGTGTGTGTGTGTGTGTGTGTGTGTGTGTGTGTGTACCTTCAGCGCCTAAGATTGAGAAGGGGTTATTGGAATTTTCATGGACTCAGTTATATTTCACTAATTCTCAATATATTTGTATTTTCAAATTTGCCGTCGTCGGATTTTGATGTTATTTGAAGGAGGCATTTTGCATGGTGCTTCACAATCTCCACACATCAATCCTTTCTAAATGAGATATCACTGATATTATCTTGCCAACTGAAGTGATTATCACAAGTGAATTCAGATTCCTATCGATTTTTGGATAATCTAATAAAAATATTTTTCTACAGCCAATATTTCGCTCTGAAAATGATTGGGAAATAATGCCATCGAACTTGAAGTGGAATGATCTTTTTTGCACGACGTTTCCTTTGATGTCAAAATAAAACTTCTTTGTACTTTTGTAAATGACTGAAAATTAAAAGAAGCTTTTCTTCTAACGATATCATATATATCCACCACACCCTAATAGCTTCACGTCAGTAGGCAAAGTTCCTTAACAATATTCTTACTTTGTTTTCTTGATCTACTTTTCTACTGAATTTTCCTTGTAATTTTCATCACTATACTTTCAAGAAGTTGGATTAGGTACACAAAAGTGAGTCAGAAAAACATTCTTTCTGTTTTAAGCAGAATGCTACCCTGATAAACTTGAAATATCTTCCAGGACTTTTGATTCCAAACATTAACCATATATCTCCATATTTTATATTTTATGTTTTTTAAATATTTTTTAAAAATATACCGCTTTTTTTGTTGTTTTTACTATTTTTTTGTGCAGATGTTTGACTACCCCGAGGATATCGTTGATGTTCATGGAGCGGCGATATGAGTGCATTCATTTTGAGTGTGGAAACCTTTGTGTTATTGATCCCTGTACATCGCTCTCATGTTAGTATGGAACTGAAAATCTATGATTGGATTTCTGAGTTGATTTTTATTTTTTATAGAAAGAAAGAAATCCAAGAGTAAACGGCGAAAAGAAAACGTTCATGGTAAAGAAAAAAAGAAAAGGAAATTAGACGGATAGAAAATATCAATAAATATCACAAGTGTCAGGCAGATTTTGAAGTATTTAAGTAGAAAAGAGTAGAAATTGTTGGTGAAAACCAATTCTAACAGAAGATGGGCAAATCAGTAACCGAGCGAAACGTAGAGCTCAAAATAACAACGGCGAAAAAATGAGTGAACTTCAGAAATTTAACACTGATTCCTCTTAGCAAACTTACAGTTTTCCATTTTATTCAATCTCTTTTTTCAGATGTCTCCACGCACGAACGAGGGAGGTAAGGGACTTTTCAAACCAATTAGATACAAAGGTGAAAAATGCGAAAAAATAGAATTGTTTCTAGAATCACTGGAAAAGACCTAGTCGGTAGTTTTGATTATGATTTGCTGTCTAAATATACCTTATATATATATATATATATATATATATATATATATATATATGAGAAAAAATTAAAAATTTTAACGTGTACTATATGTATTGGTAAAAAGTGCCTAATATCAGGAATAGAGCGTATGCAAATATAAAAGTGGACCCTGAGGTCAGCACCAAGTGGCAACGATCTGTTTCATGCATGAACACAATTTTTGACAAGAAAATCATGTTCATCAATTTTTGGCGCTAAAATTACTATGCCTGATCACGTGATTATAATCAACCAACCAGATTACATTTTAAACAGATAGTAATTCGAACTACTTTTTTTGCACAAAACGCAAATAATTCTCCAACACCAGCAAGACATAGCATATGGCATATCTACACATTTCTGAAGCGCACGTTTTATCCATTACAATTTTTAGACCGCCTTGTGAATACCTATTACTTCTATGTTCTGCAGTTTTTCCATCTATTTACATTACTTTCACTTATTTCTGATTTTTTTTTTTTCATTTCATATGTTCAACATTTCCTGGCGTTATTTGTCAATAAGTTACGTTCAACTTGTCTGCCACTTCTATTTTTTCATGCCTTTCTTCGAGAGTTTCTTTGTTGTTAGTTATACTTTGCATTCGTCCTGCATATTCTGAGTATTTGGCCAATTAATTGGGAAATGTCTTCTATTTTGTTTGTTTTTGTCATCATTGCTTCATTCGGTCAAGAACGATATATATTCCGGAAAACATAAAAAAACATGGATTATGCAAAAACACACACCACGCACTCTATGTTAATATATAATTTTTAAGGTGTGCTATATTTATAGGTAAAAGTGTTCAATATCAGGGATAAAGCGTATTTAAATATAAAACTGGATATTGAATTCAACACCCAGCAGCGACTGCCTGCTTCACGATTCGTCAAGCCTTATGTGTTATATATACAGGCCAGTAATGCATATATAGTCTGTATAGTCTGTTGTGTTATTCTAGCGGTTATTTTGGTTGGCGGTAAAGGTTACGTTTCGAATAATTCTATCGGCTTTTTAGTGAAAATAATTGTGGATCTGGATGTAGTATTTTGCCTATTTATAGTGTTGAACTGTTTAAAAAAATTATTATTGATCATTCTATTGTTGTTGATTTTTATTTGGTTTACTTGTGTTTATGTATGCATATGCATATATATATATATATATATATATATATATATATATATATATATATATATATATATATATATATATCTTTGAAGTAATAAAAGAACAATTAGGAAACCTATATCAATCTAAAATGTTTCCCTTTTATTTAAGCTCCATCACAGGGTTTTAGTTTATGGCGCTCTCCTTTAAGAATATATTCTTTGTATTAGATAGATAAAAGTTAGATTCTTTAGAAATGGATTCACAGAAAATTGGCAATACAATGCAATATTTTAGGCGTATGTTTATAGTTTTTAGTAAAGTTATTATTATCATTCATTGCCTACACAAACCTATATTCACATTGAATTATCCACGGTTTTAATACACGTGACCAATGAGTACTGCCACAAGCATGATTGAAAATGTTAGTATTTCTGTCATTTTGAAATAATTTTAGATTGACATACGTTTCCTATTTATTCTTTATTCTGTCGGATTCCGATACGTATTTGATCGACATTTGATTTTTATCTCATATATATATATATATATATATATATATATATATATATATATATATATATATATATACACCCACACATACACACACACACACACACACATATATATATATATAAATATATATGCGGTTCTCAGAAATTTGAAGATTTTCATTGCTCATGATAATTTCTAGTTCCAGATCAAATCAAATCTGGAAGCAACTGAAAATGACTGACGAAACATCGAATCGGTTAACGCGCAGTTATTGAATTTTTATTCTATAATAGATTTCGCTTCAGTAAACCTATGATTACCTGCAGAATGTCTACCAGGAAGATTGTCCTTCTCATAACATATACTTTGCAATATGTCTCCATAATATATATTCACTCCAAACATTGACGAAAAGGACCACACGTCTTTCTTTCATTTTAATGAAAAGTAAAACAAGAAAGATATGCTTGCGTGTGTGTCCGTATATCGGCTAATGTTCATAAACATTCGCCGTGAGTTAAAACCCAGCAAAAAATATGATCAATCACACAATCCGATCGATCGATTTCTCTTAGGAAAATCGAATTAGGAAAAAAGCGCTAATCGAATTGTCGCCGTAGACTTGAACGAACGATCGGCACACCCAGCCATCTCTTGATGTGTTTGCTTTCTACGTCATGGTCGCCGCCGCTGCAGTAACAAAAACAACCTCCCACACCACCTCAACGAAGATGGCGCCGACGCATTCGTCGCCACTGTACACCAAGACCACAATTTTTATTGATATTCTAACTACAACTATCGCCACCTTCGTCTTACTTTTCACTGTTGCAGATATCCATCTTATCAAGAACTCACTACCATCACGACGCCAATAACAACAATGCAATCAGTCCACCATCACCAGTTTCACTACCGCTAACTCCAACCCCACTATCGTAGCAACGTTCACCGTAGAAATTACAACTCTAGTCGCCATCATCGCTGCAAATCCTTGTCAACTTTTTCCTACCGCCATTCTGTCACGTCTCGTCCATTTCCAACGAATATCTCCCTCTGCCGTTCCCATTGACGCTGCTACTCTCATATCACTAACATTCACTAATATCCTCACATTTCTACTGCTGATAGCTACAATAGCTAAAACGTAATCACTGCCGTCAACACCATTCCTCTTTATCAGTACAACCAACACCAGCTCATCCTCTGTCATTGTCACTGCCAAAAAACAACCCCGATTCTATCGTCATGAAATTTTTGAAAGAAATGTGAAACATAACAGGATGGTTTACGATTTTTGTTTCATAAGAGTTTTGAAATGTATGATGGAAGCGATACTTTGCATTAAATAAATATTATTTTGACATTGGTGTAAATTTTTTTTGGTAGTACGTGAGATCCCTGTTTGTTGTCATTTACAATTTGAATGTAGTAAAATAAATTCTGAATTCAATATTAAAGTGCATTGGTTCAGCGCGGATGACCGACATTAAACACTAAGCCTAAAACGTTGAGTTTTCTGTATATCTATTTAGAAGGACAACACTACTGCGTTGTACTTGTAAAATCTTATAAAACGATGAAAAATACAATCGCAGTCAGGGTTAATGTATGGTTATTAATACCATTAACTGTTGCATAATCACCAAAATACCTCAATAGGAATCTGATGAAACAAAAAGAGAAGGTAACAAAATAGGTGAGAAAGAAAAAGGAGAAAGAGAAACTGAAGGAGAATTTCAAAAAAAAGAGGCGAGAAAGAAAAAGGAGAAAGAGAAACTGAAGGAGAATTTCAAAAAAAAGAGGCGAGAAAGAAAAAGGAGAAAGAGAAACTGAAGGAGAATTTCAAAAAAAAGAGACGAGAAAGAAAATCAGTGTAAGGAGAACAAAAAATGAAATCAGAAATCTGATGAAGGAAGTAGAAAAGGTTAAAACCGGAAAAGTGTAAAAATTCTTCTTTCAGAAAAGCGTGACATGTCCGCACGCTAATTTTAGTTTAGTAGAAAAAGACGACAGGGCACCGTGCCAAGCAAGTCCGAACTTTTTCTCTTTATTTTTCTCTTGAAATCTTCTGCATAATTTCATTTCTTACTTTCCTATTCGTAGTAGTTTTAGTAATAGATGACACCTAAGAAGGAAAGCGTGCATCTGTTCGGTAATTTTAACAGTAATGACACGAAGTGCTTGCCAGTTTCTTCTTTCCGTCTTTTTGATAATAATAATAATAATAATAATAATAATAATAATAATAATAATAATAATAATATGATTTCAGTGTTTGTTATTTTGTTACTGAAAACCCGAAAAAACGGCACATAGCGCGATTTTCTCAGCGCAATACTAGTAAAATACTCTAAGAAGAACAAAATAAATTTTAGTCAAGTGAAGCTACGATTTACAGTAATTCAGTAATGTGCCATGCGTGATACACGCTTAGGCAGATTCTTTCCCGCGGTAGGTTGCCATTTCTTTCTGCGGTAGACCAGTTGCCATCCAAGGCTATAGACCCCGGTCTGTCCTGCTATTTACACATAGCTGGGAGGAAAAAAGGATTCATATTTTTCCCAATCGTATTAGTACGACTTAAAATTAATTTTTAATTAGCGAATTCAACATAAAAATGTGCAGTAGCTATAAACCCTAGGTCTATTAACTAATTACAGAATTATTTCCGCTTCTTTCATTAAGTGAAGCTAGGAAGAATACATGAAACAAAGTGATAATAACATTCTATCAATAAGAAGCGATTTTGATTTAAACGCTTAAAAATAATAAATCCGAAGTCGGGTTAAGATTGTATAAACCCTACGCCTGGCGAGGGTAGTAGGGATTTGAAAGCAATGAGTAGCCGACTTCTGTTCTTACCAGAATGAATGAATAATGACAATGATTAAATACAGGCAAATAACAGCAACTACGCGTCTGTCGTCAACGTCGTCGTTGTACCAAAGTTCATCATTACCATTCAATTATTATCATTGATTTTTACAAAGCTGGGCTGAGCTTAGCAGAAGACCACTACTGAATTCCAGTGAGGATCGAACTCACTTCAGTAGTCTATGTAGTCAACATTGGCTAACATTAATCCAAGATAATAGGTAAAGGGATGATGGTTTCCGATCTACCATTAATCGTTATAATCCCTTTTTCTTGTTTTCCATAAAATTAGAATTGTTCTTACACGTTTTTCTTCGATATTAACAACAAAAAATATGATTAATAAAAAGATAAAAAGACATTTTCATTGTAGGAAATTTGATACATTGAATATTACTCTTTGATTCGATCCTGTAAACATGAGCAGAAAACCACTGACTACTGAAAACATAAAAAATTAAAACAATAAAAAATAAACAAAAAAACAAATAGTCTGTTAGGTTATGATCTCTCTACCGATTAAGACTTTGAAATGAAGAAGACGAAATCTTTTTAAAAAAAGAAAATCTCGTAGATTTTCGTACACGTAGTTCAGTTAGCATATTATGAAACGAAAGAACGAAGTGAAATTTAATAGCACAACTGGAATTATTGATGTCCTTATGCGCCACATTTTTGAGAATTCCAATTGAAGATCCTTTTATTTTGATAGTCTTTTGAAGATTCTCAAAGATAAATTATAATCTACAGGGATTGTCATTTTAGTAAGAAAGAAGATTCTGTTTTATGGTCTTTGATCATTAGTTTTAATTGTTCTGTGTGTATTGTCAAGTTCCACAAAATTGATACAGGTCCTATCACTATAACCTGGTCTGGGTGATGTTCATACCAGTTCTTGCAGTTTCCTTTCTGTAAAGCTTGCAAATTTATCTGTGCAGATATTGGTCCACTCTATCATGCCGAATTTAATATTAATATTATTTTTATTTTCTTTGATTTCTGGCGTTTACACTTTTCTTTCCGGGTCCCACACAGGGACCTAAGGTTAAAAATGGAATCATGACACTTTCCATTGACAAAAAAAAAAAGAAAAAAAAAAGAAGAAATTACATCGATAAAGCCCTTCATAAAGTGTAGGCTGTACTTGTCAGAACAATTTTTTGTATCTCCTTGAGGCATGGGCTTCCAGGAATCCCTGCAATTAGTCTACTGCAATCTTTCCCAACCAGTCCTAGGGCTCCAACTACAACAGGGTTTGTTGATGTTCCCATATGCCACATTTTCAAGATTTCTATTTCAAGGTCCTTGTATTTTGACAGCTTTTTGAATATCTTCAAAGATACATTGCAGTCAGCAGGGACTGCCATATCAATAAGAAGGCACTTTTTTGTTTGTGGTCTTTAATAACAATATCTGGGCGGTTGGCTTTGATTGTTCTATCAGTGTGAATTGTGTAGTCCCATAAAATTGTAACAGGTCCTATCTCCGTAACCGGGTCTGGGTGGTGTTCATACCATTTTCTTTCAGTTTCCTTCCCGTAGATGTGCAGATATTGGCCCACTCTGTCATGCCGGGTTTTATATTCAGTAGGTGCCAATGTCGTGCAACCTGACACAAGATGATCAATCGTTTCTGGATATTTATCACAGAATCTGCATTTTGGCCTGACACAATAATTTAGTACATGTGTTTGATAATTCCTAGCATTGGTCCTGTGTAGCAAGGATGAAACCTTCAGTTTCAGCTTTCAACCCTGCACTACGTAGCCACTGATGGGTACGGATTTTGTCTACGTCAGCTTGTTTGGTACGGGCAGAGTAGCGGTTTATCTTGCCATCGCATCTGTATCTGGTCGGTTGCATTCGTCTTTGCTGTCTTTTTTAAATATTTTGCAGTTTCAGCCGGTGTATTGTGCCGCAGTTGCATCTCTACGCCCATTTGGAATTCCACTTTGAATTGAATTTGTTGGCTTCTTTTATTACGGAGTAAAGACACTTGCTACTTTCATGTTCCTTAACGCATACCATCATCCAGTCTTCTGTAGTTTCCAAGTATCTTTGGAGGCCAATTGTTGTAGTTTTGTAGGACAGTTCTAGTTGAACTAATCATCTACCTTCTTCGGATCTGGGTACATACAGACGATCAACATCAGCTTTGGGATGATGCATGTGGTAGCAAGTGAGATTATTATTATTATTATTATTATTATTATTATTATTATTATTTACCTTTGCTTTGTGTAGTACGAGTTGTCCCTAATCCTTTTTGCATTAGAATTTGTCAACAGATGAGATGTTATTAGGTGTATGATTTTTTTGCAATTCATATATTTTAAGGCGGCCATGAATTTGATCGACATAAGTGTCTGCTCCTTTTCATATCATTTCCCAGAGATCCAAGAACCACAGGTCTTGAGATGTCACATTCTACTGATCTCGACGACCTTCTATTTACTTAGTCCACCAAACGTTATTTTATAAATAAAAGAGAAATTTAAGTTAGAACACTTGCAAAGAATAATATATTTCATATAATAAAAAATAGGTCGATTCCCATTTGGAAAATAATGAAACAATACATCGTTCTGTATGATAAAAACAATATAGGCTGCTTTTCCATTAGGAGTTTGAACAGTCACTTGTTGGTACATTGTACATTGGTGCAAATAATATAAAATATACCAGCGTATATATAATATAAAATTCATGTGGATTATAATATTCAAACTGTGAACATTTTGAAAGAACTTTATTATCTCGAGCCCGTGTCTGCTGGTATTTATTGGTTTCCTTGGGTTTGTTTTACGGCATATCAAACTCAGTGGGTTATTTAATGCTGACAAGATTTTTATTGCTGAGAATATTTTTCCAAAAATGTATTGCTGGTAATAATTTTTACAAAAATGTATTCCTGGAATTAAAACCTATTTTACGCTTTCATACTGCTTTGAGTCCAGTTTGTTGGAGGTACAACTATTTACCCATAGCTGGGACCCTAACAGGTGCTACCACCCCGGGTAGCAATTAAGAGTTGGCTCCACGCTCCTCAACACCTCCCTATCAGAGGCCATGATGTTGGATATAGTTTATCGTCTTACCGAGGACATGTTAGTATTTATGCACGTAGCTTCAGCTGCTGAAGACACTGCACACCTTTACATTACTATTTTACATATGCCGTAAAAAATGAGTTCTTTTTCGAGTCATTTTTATTATTTTTACATGTGAGTTTGTGAATACATAAATAAGCATAGTACCCGTAAAAATATTGTAGTATTTACATTATGTATCTATACTTCTGTCTACGATCATCATAGTATCTGTGTGCTTTCCCCAGCAATATTTGAACGTTAATTTCACCATACGGTTCAAGTAGAAGAAAACTAATATTGTAGATATGACATTTACCTACAGCATTCGAATCCAGGCGGCATTTGAAATAATATTTTATATATCCCTTTTCATTTTTACAACAAAACGTTACAGACAAAAATACATTAATTATATTATATATTATTACATAATTAATATATTAATTATATTATATAGATAGGTTACTTCAAATTTTCTTTCTTCGGAGTTTTTGGAGAAGTTTTCATAATTGAAGCTAAAAAGAATCCTCGTCCTTTCTGTCATTTGTGGATTTCAACCTTGTGAAACCCTGACCCATGTATCATAATTCGACACCCATTTTCCACACGCACCAATACATTAGTTTGTTTTGTGTTTCTTCTATTATGGTTTAATTCGACTCTTACATGAGCATACACGGATGACGTGACTGATCAACTTGACCAGTCGGATTTTTTCTCGGTAATTTAATATTTTGATAAGAAAGCTATAAAAGGTTTTGTAGGAATCGAGACAACATAAGAGAGATGGGCTGATATATCGTGATTCATTTTCCTTACGTTGATGTTGTGAGAAAGAATTAAAAATAAATCAACTTTTACGATCTCGCGTGATCGATCTCGCGTGGTCTCGTGTACTCTCGCGTGAGTTTCGGTCGATACAAGTAGTGCGAAATATCCTTCTTTTAGAAGGAAAAATCAAATGGATATTTATCTGCGAAATTTGGAAAATTAATCGCGATTTACCCAGTCCTTTTCACACACGTGTGTATTTGTGCATGCGTATATGGGTGTGCATGAATATCTGCGCATGTATGTGTTTGTCTGTTGATTTCAACATAAAAGTGGAAAATGGACGTAAAATTGTGGAGGGCCAAAAAATTGCTCTTCAAGTCTGTCTGTTTTGGCCTCATCTTGCACTCCAGAACACCGAACTGATGCATTAAACCCATCACTAAAGAAATTTCCCCGTCTCTCTCTCTCTATCTATCTATCTATATCTATATATATATATATATATATATATATATATATATATATATATATATATGTCTATATTTCTGAGATGAGGTATTATGTACACTATTTACATTATTCGGACTATTGTCCTCATCTTTGTCGTCATGTTTATCGCAATGTTTCGGCAGTTGTACGCTCCAGCCTTCTTCAGGTGGTTGGAATGTCGAACTGAAGCCTTTATTTCGCTCACTGGTGTAGACTGTTCGTGTTCCACGTGCCATGTCTAATGGATGTCTTCTGTTAATTCCCCTCTCAAAGTTCTCTATTGCTTTAACCAGGTATTGAACTCACACTCTTTGGGTTCTGTGTTAAAGACACATGGCACAGTGGCTAAAGGCATTAGTTTGATCCAGTGACAGGAACCAAAGTGTGTGAGTTCAATACCTGGTTAAAGCAGTGGAGAACTTTGAGAGGGGAATTAACAGGAGATAACTGACATAATGTAAATAGTTTATATATATATATATATATATATATATATATATATATATATTTGTATAGCAACCTTTCTTTCAAACATGTATCGTTGAATATAACAGAAAGTGTTAAAAATATCGATAGTCTCTATTAATCCTAATCGCTTTCCACTAATTCCTTAACCATTTTCAACGGGTTTGTCGTTAAGTGTTGTTAATTTTTGTTATGTTTTTCTATTTAGGATGTAGTTTTTGTGATGCCTAAATAGTAGAAGCGTTTATTACGAGCCCTGCGAAATGAGCGTGGCTGTAATTCGAGTTGGCGTCTTTCAACTAAAAGAAAAAACTTCAACACTCCATTCCCGCTCCTGAATAAGGTGAGATTTATACTGGTTGCAATGTGTTTTATGTAAAGGGCCTCACTCACCGCGATTTGCCTTTTGTTACTGAACCTATGAAGGATGATTGTTCTATATGTCAACACTTGGCCTCCTGTATTCTACGCAAGCACCATTATGAGAACTGGACAACAAAAATATTTGTTATTCAAAATATATTTTCTACTTTTCATAGTATTTCTTCATTAGAAAGTGTCTAGAAATAAATTACGTCACTAATTGCTATTACATAGGTAATGTACATGTCCTGAGTCACTGAAAATGAAGCTTGGTGCTTGGGAATAATGACAATACGAAAGTTGTAAAATTAATCGCATATTGACTTTGACATTTATTATTTATACATTCAATTTATTTTATGTATGCTATATTTGTGGTTTAAAGTGCTCAAGGAATAGAGTGTATGTAAATATAAAAGTGGATACTGAAGTCATGACCCAACGGTGGCAGTCTCTTTTATGTTTGAACGCAATCATCAGGACAGCTTATATACAATAGTTCTACGATCTCACCGTGACAATAAAAAAAATTCTTCCATTGTCATTATAACCAGTTTGGAACTAACTTTTCATTTGCGGGCACTTCAGCCAATTTTGAATATCGTTCAAATGGGACAAATTCAAGGTAACCAAATTTGATCACACAGCTTACTAAAGGAAATAGGAATTATACCCTAAAATGATTTAAATATATTTGGGTGTCTTCTCTGATATATAAAGAAAAATGCAATATATATATATATATATATATATATATATATATATATATATATATATATATATATATAAGCCTTGGAGGGGGTAGAATGGAGATCAACGTATTTTAATGGACTCATCAGTTTTCAATCTGCTTGTCTGAATCATCTTCAGAAAAGCTAGAGCAAGATCTAAAAGGTCAGCCAATCTAACAGTGATCTCATTTCACAATCCTCACTCTTGCTCCATATGTGGCCTCCTTTGTAAATCACTAGCTGGTTTAAAGTACCACTTAAGATTATCGCACAAAATTTCATAACTGAATAAATTAAGCTGTCAGATTCTCATACGTCGAAATCGACGGGGAGAGTCCATTATTATATATATGAAGGCAATTTCAAAGATATCGGAACATTAACTTTCAAAATTTGAAGATGATATAAATAAAAAACATCGAAATATCAAAGTAAATATGAATATCATATGAAAATCATTCGTGGTCATTTAAGATTTTTCATGGTTCAGATTATATCACATCTCTAACGAAGTGACCGTTAAATATGCGATCATGTGAAACTTTACCGTCCTTTTTTTAGGTTTTAAGAAATGAAATTTTTGAAGCAAAATATATGCCTGTGTATCGCAGAAAATGAGGCAATGATTTTTCTTTATATCTTTCGAAGGATCGATAAAGTTCAAATAAAATTTAAAAAAAAAACCAAACCTTTTAACATCCAATTATGAGGCTCTGCCTCTCATGTACACATTGCGGATCAGTTCATAACGTCATGCCTTACTGGTTAAGGCAAGGAAGCTGTATTTATTGTATCTTATCATAATTCACCAAAATAAAATATATTGACACCTACAGTCAATTAAGAACAGAAGCCATGAGAGCTCTTCCCCGAGTAGCATCTTATTATTTGTTGTTTTTGTCAGACATCTGCATGTTTACTTGAGATGTTTAGTGTTTGTCGTTTAAGACTAAGTGACAGCAATTTTCCGCCAACATCCTTCGTAACCATGCTGATCCAAGTACCACTGTGGGGGGAAGGAAAATTGTGCTTGAATTTCCAGCTTTTGTTTTTGTTACGATTCCAAGTGCACAAATGATTTTGTTCACCAACTTAACCTTCATATGCACCTCTTGGCTTCTGTGAGTGGTCCTTGTATTTTTGAAATTGTCATTTAATTTCATTGGTATTTTTTCCTCCTTTCCGATGATAAGATTTGATCTCTCCTTGTTTGGATGGAACGGACAATCTGGACCTCATAGAGAAACTTATTTTTGTTTCTATGGCAACTTTTGTCTGGTACCATTTGTTTATGTGATTGAACTCAAGTCATTGTGGCTCTGCTTATATTCAAATGAATCTGCTTTCATTTGCTGATTGCTTTCGATTTTTTGTGTCAAATACATAGTTTTATACTATTGATCACACAATGTAATTTGCCAAGAACCAATAGGTAGACAGCTTGTAAGATCATAATGAGGATCTGTAGGATAAATAATGGTTGACTCTAAACTTGAAGAGGCTAAGATTGTAGTGATAACGGAGACTGTTCCAAAAATTAACAGTTCTCGAGAAGAAACTTGACAGGAACTTTCTCCTTACAAATACAATACGGGGGGGGGGTGAAAATAAATTGATCCTGCGTACTCTGGTATGGCGAACCCTAGCTATGACGGTCTGGACAGGTGGGTTAAGGAATATATGTCGCCTGAAGGTTTTCCATGGAAATAATGAAAGTGTAGCGAGAGGTTATCAAGGTTTCCATGGGTGGGAAATGATTGCAAGGTTTAAAATAATGAATTAACATTAAGGGCGCGTAAACGCTTTAGCCCAGATGTGGCAGAAATAGTTCATTTTCGCTCTGATCTGGCTCTTGTAAACATAGAGCATGGTTGGTGGAGTACTTTCTGGAGTAGTACAAGGAATTAACCGTTTTCTCAGCATCTTTGTCGATGGTGAGAATGTACGCGTTCCATTTGAGTTTTGGCAAGGAGACTCATTAGCAGAATAAACGTTCATCGGATAGGAATAAACTTAGGGTTTGTTGATAAGAAACAGCCTTAGAAATAAAATATTTTGCTTTCAATTTTGAATTGTAAATTGTTCATATTGTTTCTCCTCCTTTGTATCGCATCTCTCAAACCATTGTTTTACGAGAGAATTATTAGGTTGTGCAAAAATAATGTCGTTTTCTCACATATGTTAATATGTGAGAAAACGACATTATTTTTGCACCAACCTAATAGATAGAAATCACGAATAAGCTTCTAGTAAGATTAAAATTCGCGTCTTTTTTCTATGGATAAACGTCTTACTGAGACAGCAACTTTGAAAGTTAAGAAGTTTGGGTTATCATATTCAATCTTCACTTCAACACCATATTATTTTCCCACGTGATTAGTATTAGATGTAAATATCTTTGAATTTTTCAGATGAAACATTGTCAATTATTTTTAATTTTTTAGTAATATTTGTAACATTTGATTACCGTTACTTATATAACTTTATGGAAAAAAATGAATGGATTCTAATGATTAACTTTCATAGGCTACTTTATTTCTCAAATGAAATTACACCTTGCTCAAATACCTCTCAGTTTTCCATACACTCAATATATTCAGCTTGGACTGTGGGTGGGGATATTATAGACTTCATCCTATTATACAGGAAGAGTTAAACAAGAAAAAAAATCATTCCACTTTTCCGGTTTTGTCTTTTGTTTAAATGCAGCCTGCAATTTATTTAGAATATTTATTAAAGTTGAGGAAAGTTAAAAAGTACCTTCTTATTTTCACAGGAGTTTCAAATCGAAGGATTTTGTTGAAAATGTTCGAGAGGAAGCGATGACGGAAGGCAGAATGATCAGGTGGCGATAACAGGCGGGTTGATCTGGCGAGTAAAAAAAAAACTAAGATTGACAAAAGAGATAGATCTATAAAGAGATAAAACGAAGGAGAGAAAGAGAGAGAGAGAGAAGTGAAGTGATTGAGAGAGAGGATAAATAAGGAAATAAACACATATGAACATATATTTCGACGACGCAAAACAGGCATTGTTATTAGGTTGGTGCAAAAATAATGACCTACTAATGTCGTTTTTTGACGTTAAAAAACGACATTATTACGTCATTATTTTTGCACCAACATAATAGTTCTTCACCTCTTATTTATTTGTTTATTTATTTATTTATTTTATTTTGAATTTATTTTATTTTATTTTTCCTAATCTTATTCACTGTCTTCTTCCTTTTGCAATATTAAAACTTTTTTCATTTTCTGTCGCCAGGGATTTTTCTTCTTTTTCTGATATTTCTTTTCTATCGTTTTTTTTTCTGTTCTTTTATTTCTTTATTTAAGTTTTCTCTGATTGTTTCTTTTCGTTTTTCTTTCTTTGTTATTTACTTCATTTCCTTTTTCTTTTACTCTCTTTCTTTCATTCTCTTCATTTGCTCCCTCTAGAGTCAGCCATCAATTTCGTTCTCTCGCCATGTCGAGCTTCTTTTTTCTCTTGTCTTTTACGTCTCCTCATCTTTCTACACCAGAATCTGTAAACACGTCACTTATTTTCGTCATGAAAATTTCGCCCGATTTGTTTCGGCTTTTTCTTGGATTTCATTTTACACACCCTCAGTTCACCGATATTTTTATTACTTTTTCAAAGCCTATCATATAAATTCTGTTATTTTCGTACATCATTTCCCCTCTGTAATTTCTCTCTCTGTTTCTCTCTCTCTCTCTCTCTCTCTCTATATATATATATATATATATATATATATATATATATATATATGTATGTATGTATATATATATCAATGTACACATCATGCACTCACACATTCAAACATACACATACATAAATCGATTAATACGCGTTTATAAGCTACACTCATATATACATACATGTATATATATATAAAACAAATATAAATACTCTGGAAATATATACCAATCATAGACGTATATATAAATTTATAAAAAATAGGACAGAGTTAAATTTTACATGAAAATGTCTTACTTTTAACTGCAAGCGCTTCATCCTTATAAAGTTTTTTCATAAGCACGTTGGTAAATTTCTCACTGTCAAATATAATGTTTTATTTCAGGTGAAATTGATAGAGTGCTGGTTTCTTTTGGTTTAAAGGGATTGCAGTATTTTAATAGTTTTTACAGTTGCTGTGACAGGGGACTGTAGTACTGTCGACGGTAATCTGAGGAAAATAAAAAGTGCGTCATGATTTTGAGTTATATGTTTACATATAGCACTTTGCGGAGAGAAAATAAGGAACAATTTTCTCGAAAGAAATATTATACTATAACTACTCAATGTTGATATTTAATCGACAGAAACAAATGAAACTAAAGATTGATTGGGTAAAGAGAAAAAAAAATGTTTTGTGAAGGAATATTGTCATGGTTGAAAGTGTTTTTGTAGTGTATGATGAAAATTCAGTTGTTGTGCCCGAAGGATTTATATTTTTTACTAGTATTCACCCAATGCAAGGAAACCGAAACCCAAGCAAGAAATAAAGGATAAGCCTCTATCTACTCTTTGAAAGACCGAGGTGAAGCATGAACCAGACGGTAAGGAAATCTGTATACTCTGATAGTAAAATAAATATTTAGTGAATAAAATGTTAGATTTCAGGCAGAGACGTCAGAAGTAGTCTTTAGAAGTAACCGGAAATGTAAGCCTAAACAGGAAACAAGGATAAACCTCTATACATATTTATGAATTATAGTTTTATGTAATTGGAGCGTATCTAGTTACAGTAACATAAATGAGTTGCTTTTGCTGTTGTTTATATCAGTTTTCTTATGCATGTCACTATGTTTTTAAAATAATTTTATTTATTCACCAATAATGTGATTAGGTATGGCATTGTTACAAAATGTTTGTCTAAAATGACTATCTTGGGAAAAAAAAAAGTTTAAAACCACCTGGAAAAAAAATTATATTTCTCTATTATTGCGGGATATTGCATCATCGATATTTAATTAGTGAAAACATAATGTGATATTAAACATCAAATTTGAGAAACTGCAACACATTATTTTACCTATTTTGAATACAGTGAAGTCCTAAGAATGTTTTTCAGAAAGTTTTTATACGTTAAATATGGGCAAAACTTTGTCACTTTCTAAAATCCAAAGATCGCAAATAGTAATATTACATGGGGAAACAGATACATGTGGTAGAAATATCAGTCCAGACGGCTTGGAGTATGACTACAGTTCAAAATGATGTCGCCAAGTCCCAAATTGATGACTTATTGTGACTGAAAAAAAAATCCGATGTTCTAGAAAACAACCCCTAGAGATGTTCCTATCCGCATAATTCTTCGGAATACTTCAAGCATAAAACTAATTTAATAAATTAAAAAAGAGAAAAAAAGAAGGAAACCCTATTTGGCTTTGTACTGGAAAATCTTAGAACTGATCGTCGCTTTGCAGTTGACTATTTCTTGTGGTATCATACAAACTCGATTGGTCATTCATAGCAGACAGCAAAACTGGTAATAGGATATTACGATTAAACAGACTGACTGCGAACAAATCATATATTAACACTAGATTATCATCATATTTGATATCATTATATTATACTTGTTAGTAGTAATATCAAAATTAAGCCTTACTCATAGATTTTTGGAGGAGGAGGTGGAGGAGAAGAAGAAAAAGAAAAAAGAAGGTGACATTCTTAATTCTTGTGTTGGTGTTAGCCTCTTCAATTTCATCAAATAATGATATATTTGCATGAATATATATATATATATATATATATATATATATATATATATATATATGTATATATATATATATATATATATATATATATATATATATATATATATATATATATATATATGTATATATATATATATATACACACACACACATATATATATATATATATATATATATATGGCCTGACGATTGTGTCTATCATGAAAATATTATGGAATTATAATTATATGGGTTTTTGTGCCTGCTTTAGGATATTTATTTTGCGGTCACTGATAGGAGAATTAATTTTTTTATTCAATTTATAACAGACATTTGCGGATTCTCACTGATGGACGAGTAAAAGTCACAAAAACCAAAATGGATGAATGTACATTAATTCCTCCTTCATATATATATATATATATATACATATATATATATATATATATATATATATATATATATATATATATATATATATATATATATAATAGGAAAGAACTGGTTAGGTAAATAATCCGAAGTTCTTTAGTATTTTTGTTATTATTTTTAAAAAATAGTGCTCGATACAAAAGTAAAGCATAAATATAATTATTTATTTAAAAATATGATTCCAACACGCTACATAAGAGGTCTCATGTTTCAAAACAAGAGCCGAAAACTTCAATATAATTATTTGAATTAAATTGAGTTAAAGTAAGCTCTGTTCCAACTTCAAGCGAAATTTTTGGGGAATAGTTTATTTCTAAAATTTACGTGTTTTAATAGTATATTCATAATTGAAATCAAAATTTCCATGGTAACAGCCAGGGCGAATTGTCTAAAATAGGTGGGGGTGTTAGGTGTTAATAATTTGTATCAGTATAGAGTTACTTTCATAGATGTCAAGTCAGGGTAAGGTGGCAGTGTCTAAATTTAAAACGGAAGATGTTTTCGCCTAGTCTGGTTTACGTGTCTATGGAGATTTATTTATTTTTTTAAATTTTATTTCTTTATGAAAGGGATTTGTGTATATAAAGAAAACTGCCATAACATTTGTTTTTTGACGACTTCATAAAGGGTTATCTTTTTTTGTAGGGTATTTAAACTATTAATTTGTGCTATGGATTATAAAAGTTATTTTATTGTATGCTTGTTTTTAGCTAATTATTCAGTGCATAAATTTGATGATGTCGGTAAAAACCGTTAACTCATGTCTATTGTTTAATAGGTTTTTATTATTTAGAAATTTAATAATATGCAGTTTCTCATGGAGGCACAAAGGGAATGGGTCATCCCAAGTTTTACAAGTTCTAGTCCTGTTTATAATTTTCCATTTTACTTTAGGTATCCTATTTATTTCCTTGAAATGCCAAAAATATTTAGATAGAGAAGTCTGATTTCTTTTATTTATATTGTTGAAAGAGCACTTATGCTGCCTCCATCTGGCTTTAAATTAATTCTTCGTGGACCCAGTGTATATCATATTAGTATTAGGACTCTCAGTGGATGAGATAGTACATTGGTATACCATAGATTTGATGCAGCATTTATTTTCTAATGGGCAGTCCTCTGGGTTTCTACAATCACACAATTTTTCACTGTTATTGTCTGATTTAAGTGTAGGGTTTTTATTAATACTATTCAGGCATGGGGGTTTGTTCAGGATTTTATTATTGTGTTTTTTTATTATACTTTCTAGATTTTCAGTGCAGCTGTAACTCAATTTTAGGGTGTTCTTATTAAATATATTACTAAGCCTACTATTGGTGGGGAAGTGTTTATCAATTAAAGCTAAGAATTTCTGTCCTAGTTTAACCATTTGGTTGAACGGAGGGGTATACCAAATGATTTTTCTTTTTCTGTTTTTTTTCTTCAGGCCAGTGCAATTGTCTCTATAGTTAATGTTTGCATTTTTATAACCACTATTTTTTAGGGCAGCGTTATAGAAGACATTGTGCTGTTGGAATATTTCTTTGCTAATTCTATTTTCTATTGATGAGGGTATATGTTTAATTATGGATGGAGGGTGGTTTGACTTTGGGTGTATATATAAGGGGTTAGCATTTGGTTTTCTAATAGGTTGGTATGTGTTGCTTGCTAAGTCTAGAGTTACGTCGAGGAAGTCAATTTCAATTTAGAAAAGACTGTTAAAATATATATATATATATATATATATATATATATATATATATATATATATATATATATCAATGATTCTCTAATATATTTTTCATTAAATGACTGACGAGATATTACGGCTAAGTTTTTTTTTATCGGTTCTTTCTTGTATGAGAAAAAGATTTCATTTTTCCACAATTACAAATTAGTCAAATGAGAAAAGCGACTAAAAATTATTGAAAGCCTCATCATAAAAGCAAAAAGCTATCGTTATACAACTATAAACACAGCTAAAATGTACTACATATGTTTGGGAATTAAATATATGTCTATCTTTCGATAACTTATGTGCCGTTAACAAAAGCACTGGCGAAATTAAAATAACTCATAAATTAGTCGAAAACACCAGGAACGAGCAAGGCGCTTTCTTCCTGATATTGAACAATTTAACCCATAAATATGGCATAAGTTAAAATTATATAGCTATAATTTATCGTATACACACAGACACACACACACACACACTCATACACACACACACACACACACACACACATATATATATATATATATATATATATATATATATATATATATATATATATATACACACATACATACATATATATTTTGATATCTCCTGATGAATGTACCGAAAAATTGCCCAAAGGTTTGTCTAATAACAATCAGCTAAGGACAAATTCTATATTTGCATTAATCCCATATATATATATATATATATATATATATATATATATATATATATATATATATATATATCTGAGGTGCTTCAGATTAACTGCGAACTGTCCCCAGCGGTTGGCTAGTTCTTCTAGCATTTTGGGATCAGCCCAGATTCTGTTTGCTTTATGGGCGTCAAGAACAAAGCCAGAATTCTGTACATAAAGTAAAAGTTGGCCAGCATGTACACCTGGATATATAAACACTACGGAAATGACAGGAATGATGTTAATGACGGAAAGAAAGATAAAACAAATACTGAGATCCATTTAAGAATGAAGAAGTGAGAAAGATTTTAAGACGAAGACGGGGAATATGGTCTAGCGTATCACATGTAAATATTTCAGTCTTTTCCTATCTCAGTCACTCTATGTCTTTATTCCAAAGTTTAATGCAGGTATCTGAGATCAATTAGTGAAGGCCATCTTCACAATATTTATCCTATTTTGTATGACTAGATTGTTAGGCAATGTCTAACAGTGTGATTTACATTATGACGCAGATAAATATTATATATACAATGTGAATAATAATATTGCGATACAATTATTAGGCACTATTATTAGGACTGACGTCATAATCAGGGTAGTTATCTCGCTCCCTAAATAGGAACCAAGTCATGCTCCTTGATCAGGATTCTCCAGAACAGAGGAAGGGGATTTTCAAAATGCCTGTTGAACATTCCCTCATGTTTCTTTTGATGCCTGGCTATCTCCATTTCTTTACGAAGTACTCTAATGACCACACGTATGGCCTGGGAGTTTATGTCCATGAAAATCTCCCGCTGGCTAGGGAGCCCTGTCTTGAATCTCCAGACCATTCTTACATGTGTCTCTATCTCTCTACTAATCTCAGTCAGCTATCTTTTATTTCTCTACATTTTCCCTTTCCTCTCATGACTGTTGCGTGCTAGATAGTATTTCTGTTAATATAGGTAAGGTCATCTCCATACACCCGTTTGCAAATATATTTGTGTTCCCTGATTTTAATGCGCACCATGCTGGCATCTAAACCCTGAACTTCTCAATCACTTAGTCTCTGACGCAAGTGGTGGACTTAACCACGCACTTACTCTGTAAGCAGATGAACAGTGTTCACTTTTAGATCTCTTTTTCCGCTGTCCCTGACTCGTGCCATACCATGCAGCTCTGTTCTCTTGGGAACTCTGATTATGCGATAGTGTCTGTAAACACCTCCTTCCGCTCTGCCACCAACCAAGAACGTCGTGCCAAGAGAATATCGTTACTACCAGCATGCTCGGCTGCTATAGCTGACAGGAATCACTTCTTCAGGCTGTAACAGTTACACGTCTGATTGCTACAGACGTCTCTTTGTCGCTGCAAGCGTGTCCTCAAAGAAGCGAAGTTGCTGTTTGCTGATAAAATGAAACAACGTATATCATCTCGCAAGTTCGGTGCTAGAGATTATTGGCGGCTGTGCAAGAGTGTACTGAAGAACAGCAAAACCTCAATGCCTCCTCTATTTAATCAATTCAACATCAAGGGCAGATAAGATCGAATGCTTTGCTCGGAAATCCTCTTCCAACTCAATACACAAGTCATTTGGAATACACATCTGATTTCCCAACTAGAACAGAGATTCTACTGAATTCTACTGAAAAGTCGTTTTGAACAAGCTCGCTTCCAGATCCCTTCACGCGAACCCGGGTGTCCCTCGAGGATCTATCCTGGGTCCTACGCTATTTCTCATCCTGATCAATGATCTTCCTGATGTCACCAGTTCCCAAGTAGGAATTCATAATGATGGCACTAAAATTTACTCCTGTCTCAATAGCAAATCCATCAGAGCTGACCAAGTTAACCTGGCCTTTGCTCTTCTAAAGTACTTCCAATATGATGTTAACTTGGGCAGGAAAAGACTCGTAGATTTTGATGGCTCCAAAACGAAATTGCTCTCATTTAACCACCACAGAGACAATCAGCTCGGCTGATGCTAGACTCATGGAGAGCAACATATTGCGCATATTCAGTCTCACGTTTTCAAATGACTTGAGGTAGAACGACTACATCGAATCAATAGCTGCAGCTATTGCAAGGAAAATTGGGTCACTGTGTCGTGCCAGACTTTTCTCGTCAGAAGCCATCTTGTACATTTACAAGTCTACTCTTCATCCGTGCATTGAATATAATTGCCATACCTGGTCCGGTGTTCCAGCTACTCATCTCGAGGTTCGTGACAAAATCCAAAGAAGGATCTGCAATGTAATTGGTCATGATTTGGTATCTCGATTTTCTCACTGACGTAACGTGCTTCCCTCTGTTTTTTCTACAAATATTTTAATGGCAACTCTGACGAGATTTTTTCCCTGGTGTCTGGACTACGTGAATTTAAGCGCGCTATTGGATTGGCATTTAGGCCCCATCCTTTTCCTATTGAATTAGTTTAATGTAACTGCCACTTCTACTCCAACAGTTTCTTTTCTCACACTTCTCGCTTCTTAAACACCCTTCCGTTTCCTTACTCCCCTGATAACTACAGACTTCAAAAATTTAAATCAATCGCCATCTTCTTTCTTCTTGAACCCCGTTCATCTTTTAAACTTTCCTCGGCCCATACACAATATTTTCTCGCACTAACACTTTCTGTAACTCACTGGTTACCAGTTTTCATTCCTTGGGGTTGAAAGAATAATATATACACACACACACACACACACACACACACACACACACACATACATATATATATATATATATATATATATATATATATATATATATATATATATATGATCACTACAGATTTATAAATTATTGACATTTGGAAAAACGTTCACGAATGTATGCTTCGAAAAAACATTCGACTATGCGTTTCGCCTGTTACGCTTCGTCAGATGCAAGACGAAAAAATGAGTTGTGTGTGTATGTATTTGTGTGTGTTTATAACATTTCATTATTTTAAACACGCACAAATACATACACACACAACTCATTTTTTCGTCTTGGATCTGACGAAGCCTAACAAGCGAAACGCATTGTTGGGTGATTTTCCGAAACATCATACTTTCATAAACGTTTTTCCAAATGTCAGTAATTTCTCTCTCTCTCTCTCTATATATATATATATATATATATACATATATATATATATATATATATATATATATATATATATATATATATATATATACATGGGCACTGAAGTGACGAAAGTATGTTTCATTTTTGAACGTTATCTTCAGGCAAGTAACATCTTGATATATAATTATATAATTGCATTTGCGTGTAGATATTATCTATGCATGTGTATCAGATTATATTAAAATATAAATTTATTCATAACCTTTTATATCTGGTTGGGAAAATAATTTTATTGCATGTATTTATTTATATTATATGTTTGAATTGATCTTTGACGAAATGCAATGAACAGTGTTCTTCTCTTGTTGGTTTTCATTAGTTTCTCTCTCTTGCAGCGCTGATGACAAAGACCCGCTTGTTCACCTACACGACCGCTTCCGTATTTCATTCCCGATTAGACTTCTGACACCTTCCCCACTTCCTGCTCCTTACCTTTTCATTCCGGATATATCGAGATTGGCGACTCATCCAATACGCATCATTCGTCCGGAAGCCAAGGAACATCCTTAGTGACACTTTCCAACGCCGACTGTCTTCTGAGTTTGTTTCCTGTCCACACAGACACTTCCGGCCAGAGTGAGTGACTGCTACTTGCTTCACCGCCCTCGGCAGGAACGCAACGACTTCCGAAGGATGCCAACACGCACTCATTGGTCTTTGACTTGTTCCTCTTGCAGCGCGCACGCGTACACACACAAACTCGTCATCCTGGCATAAGTAGTTTCTTCTTTTTCAATATCATCATTATCAGCAGTGTTAATTTTATTATCAGAATTGCCAAATTATATTTTAATCTTCTTTCAAAAAAGATTCATAGCGTTGAGAATTATTATTATTGTTTTATGTTTACAACCGCTTTGTACGTTGTTTCTTATTGGAGATCAGTTGACAGTAAGGCTACACAATATTCCAGAACTTTCCTCAGTACTCATTCTAATTTTAATAATACTATTTATTGAAGTGTTTCCAGATTTCCTCGACCAATTCTCTTCTATCTTTGTAGTCTTTTCCGAGTAACTCCCCCTTAAACATGTTATTTTTAGTCACGGTGTTTGTGTTTATTCTATTTTTTGCTATCTTTCATTTATATGTTCTACTGGAACATCAACAGCCACTGTTTTAATCTGAATTTGGTCTTATAGATTGGATTACAGGAGCTGTTTCAATTGGCAATTTCTGCATTACGCTTTTATTATTTTCCTGTAGGAACATGTTGAACGTGTTTGCACATTTCTCAGAAACCCGACGTGCCTACTTAGTTTTTATGTTAATTTAGATTTTATTTGCTACTGTCAATGATTTTAAAATCTGCATCATCTCCCTCCTTCTTTCTCTTTACAAACGTAACGTTTATTTTTTGATTTCCTTCTGACTTTTGACTTTGATAAAAGTATTTACACATTTATGTTATAAATCATTTATCTCTTAAAGTTTTCTAATCGTAATACTATGTATGTCATTTGACGAGCAATTATTTGGCTTCTTATACTAAATTTAGTAGAGAATTACTATTTACCTTCATTCTCTTCAAAAATATTTTCTTTTGTTAGGCCATTTGATCTTTCTTATTACCATTGCTTTTTTTTCTTTGGCATGTGTAATTCCCTAGTCCTTTTATAGGATTACAGACAGTCTGCAAGCCTGTTGAGATTTCTACCAGTTACCTTTTAAATTAAGATCTATTCATCTTATGTGATAGGTGCAAGTTTTAATACATTGTCATCAATGTTCTTATTCTTGACTGAAAAGAAATCCTTTCTAATTTTAACCAGTTTACAAAGGCCTACGAATTCTTACACAAGTGGTGTATAAATTTCTTTCATACAGTTACAACTAATGAAACTCCTCTTCAATTAAACCTTTATCACATGGGATACCCTGCCCTGACATTTTTATTAAATGAATCGATTTCTTATAATTTCTAAGAGTTCTTTTACATTTAACGTTATTAGAACTTTACACATCCTCAACAAACATTTTCTAATCCCTAATTACAATTCAGTTTTAAGGATTTTATTTCAATTTTATTTTTAATGGAATCTATTTTCAGTATTGTATATTTCCATATTCTATGTTTTCTTTTAATTAATTTTCCTTATGATGCCCTTCATCTGTTAATAAATTTCTGTTTTCTGTTTTATATTCATACTCTTCCAGATCTCAGCCAGATACATTACTTCAAAAATGTGGAAAATAAAAATAAAAATGGAACAACATATGAGGGCATAAATTTTCTATATATCAAAAGCCCTTCATTAGGTGCGTGCTGTTCTTTTGAGAACACTTTTCTGTATTTCTTTCATACGCTACCAGAGATGTCGTCAAGGAACCTGTCAGAACCTTTTCCAATCGGCGTCTTGGGTATGAAGATAAACTACGTCCAACATCAAGGCCTCTGATCAGGAGGTCTTGTGGAGCGTGGAACCACCTCTTAATTGCTGGTGTTCCCAGGTCCACCCTGACCCGGGGTAGTAGCACCCAGCTATGGGAAAATAGTTAAGCCCAAAACTGAGGCAAAAAGCATTATAAAATATTACCAGCAATATGTTTTTGAAGAAAAAACTATAGTCGGCAATACGTTTTTGAAAAAGACTGTTTCCGACTGTAGGTTTTTGAAAAGGAATGTTGCCGGCAATACGTTTTTGAAAAGATAATATTACCAGCTATATATTTTTAAGGAAAAAAAAACATTAACAGAAACAGAAATAGATTATAGATTACCAAGAAAAAAAAAAGGTTGTCGGCATTAAATGACCCACTGAGGTTGATATGCCGTAAAACAACACAAACCAAACCAAACATTTTCCAATCAAACCGAGGGCTCCAATCAAAACTGGAATTATTGATATCTTCATGTACCACATTTTTTAAATTTGCTCTTCAAGAGCTTTGTATTTTAGTAGTTTTTTTTATTATTTCTTCAAAGATATATTACATTCTGCAAGGAACTGTTATGGCAATAAGAAGACACATTCTGTTATTTTATGGTTTTTGATCACCATGTTTGAACGATTAGCTTTGGTTGATCTGTTTTTTGTGCATTGTGAAATCCCTAACATTGTGACATGTCCTATATCTGTAACAGAGTTCGAGTGCTGTTAACACCAATTTCTTGCAGTTTCCTTCCCATAAATGTTGCAGATTTTCCTGTGTAGGTATTGTCCACCTATATCGATATTTATTTTCAGTGGATGCTAATTCTCCGCACGCTGATACAAGATGGTCAATTCTTTCTAGATATTCATTACAGAATCTTCATTTGATGTGAGCAAAATTTTTCAGAACATTTTCCTATTCTAGCTAGCAAGCATCGTCCTTGTACAACAAGAAATCCTCCTTGAATTCCAGCTTTTAATCCTTCACTACGCAACCGCTGATGGACATCAGCCTGTTTGTCATGGACAATTTGGTCAACCATGAAGACGTCTATTTTGCTATTATTAATGCATTTGCTCCATTTCTCTTCTTCATCTTCTTGAAATTCTCTTTAGTTTCTTTTATTACAGAATAAAATTTCTTATTTCCGTCATGTTCTTTGAGACAAATCATCACCCAGACTTCTGTAGTTTATAGGTATCTAGGCTGATTTTTGTGGTTTTGTAAGATAGTTCAAGTTGAACTAATTATCTGCGTCTTTCGAATTTGGACGTATACAGACGATCAACAACCTTAGGATGATGCATGCCGTGGCAACTGAGGAACTTTCTTGTTTTGACATTGATCCACTTAATGTCAGCTATGGTCCAATTTGGCTGTCCTTGTTTGCATCACAGAGACAGCCAAAGTATTTATGGCTGATATTCTGTTTAGCGAAATCAACCCGGATTTAACACCAGACTCACGCATTTTGAGAATTCTTTTCTTTCATTTGGACATGCTGTATTCATTTTATTTCGCTGACTCCTAGATATTTATAAGTTTCTACTTGCAACAGTTCCCTAAACTTTGTGACAAAATTTACATTTATTGGGTGTGTCTTTGTATTTCTCCGTTTCTTGAATGTTACTTTTGCACATTTATCTGATCCAAAATCCATACCGATATCATCACTGATACATTTTACAATATTGAGGACACCTTTCAACTCATTGTCGTCTTTGGCATAGTTTGATATCATCCACGTAGAATATGTGATTAAACACTTTCTTTTTTACTTTGTAATCATAATTATTACTGTTGTGTTCATGCAGAAGGGAGATTATGGACAGACAGCGGAGTCTACATTAAAGTTTCCTCGTCTGATATTAAAACAATTGGAAATTGCAGTACCTTTGTGTAATTTAGGTATAATGTGCTTTTTCATAGTTCCATGCTATATTTAAAGGTATTTTTTATCACTGTGGAGACTTTTCACATTTCCAAGGCCTTAAGGATCCAAGATTGTGGCACGCTTTACAGTAAACTAAGTTGTGCTCATTTTATTTATCAGTCCTTGATCTTTGCAATCATATGAACTTCTCCGACAACCATTCTGTTCCAAGAGAAGAATATTGTTTTCATTGAGAAAAACGACAAATATAGTTCGTCAGAACAGACGTGCTCTATTTATATGTGATGCCTAAAGATGTTATTGGACTATAATTTTTGGATCATCTGATTCACCAATTGTAGTAGGAGAAATGTACTAACTTCAGTGACCCATTCTGGAATAATATAGTAAATAAAGTTTTCACAAGAATTTTATGGATCGACAACAGTTGCTAGAGCCAATGGTTGGATAACTTATTTCCTGGGGATTTCCATTTTGTTAGAGCTTGCCTAACATTATTCTTGGTTATATTTTCTTTTCGTGTACCGTTTTATCTTTCATTCTTCCTTGTTCTCTCTTGATCCACCCTCCATTGGGATTATATTCATTGGTGCTGCTCCAAATATTCTCCTAACATTTTTGCACTTCTTCAAGTGACGGTGGCTATTCATTTAATCTTATTTTGTCGATAGAACCTACGAAGCTTTTCATATCTTCTTGTTTTGCCTTTATTTGAATTTTCTGTTTAAATATTTTCTTGATTCGTGGAATTTCATTTACTACTTTGTGTATTTCCGCTTCATCGTGCTTTTTCGTGTTGAAACGCTTGAATTTCTTGAAATCTCATCTAGTATCGATAATTCACATCTGCCTTCCTTAATTTCTCGCTTTAATTTTGCCTTGGCTCTTTTTGTCTGCTGTTTAATCATTTATTTATCTTGATATTAAATTGTTCAGTAGCTGCCAAAGCTGTCGCATATATGACATTATTACTTCTGAGATGTTTTCTAGTCTGTGTGTTAACAATATTTGTAATGCAGTGTTACATGTTTGCACTGTATGTTTATTGGACTTTGTCATATGAATTTTTGAAAAACAGTCTCATTCTGACATTTGTGTGCGAGTTACTTTGCTTACTATTTGAATGATGTGGTTTTACCCTTCAGTTATTTCAACACTGCGCTTTTCAATGAATTCTGTTCTAATGTTGTGTGATTAACCTTCATCAGTGACAGAACCTGAATCAGTCGATTTTTTTATGTCGCAACTGGATTGTTCGGTTTTATTTCCTGGGAGGTTATTATTTTGTATCTGATTTATTTTAGTTTGTATCTCATCCTCTGTCATAATATCGATTTCCACTTGCCTCACTTTTATTTTATTGTACTTTGTCTTATATTTATCTTCATCTTATCTATTTCTCTGTTTAAAAGTATTTTATTTCGCATGATGTCCCTGCATTGAGAAGAATATTTGGGCCGAGATAGGATCTCATTTTAGTTCCTACAAAATGATATTCTCTTGTTGATTTTCGACTTCAATTGTTTATACTCTTCGCGATTCCATTTCGTTCACTTTATTTTTGTTGATTGACTCGTAACTATGTCACCAGATCAAGTATTGATGATAATAAAAGTTTTGGCATATGAGAGAGGACTTTCAGCTATGATAGTCGAAAAAGCAATGAAAAAAGGCTTGAAAATGAAATCGAAATCGTACGTGAAAGCTGCGAGGCATCTTTTTACTCCAGGACAGAAAGTTAGAAGGTTAGAGAGGGCGAAGTGGTCACCTTGAATAATTTGTCAAATGATCCTGAAATAATATATATATATATATATATATATATATATATATATATATATGAACTTAACTTCAATCCTTCATGAACTTTTCATTCTTAGCTATGATTAGTTAATGTTGAATATGATATTTTCGTTATGATTCTTCTGTTAATCCTGGAGAGTAATTATACATCCTTATTTCTCAAAGTTCAATAGCGTTATAAAAACCTCGGATAATTCCAGTAATATATTTTTAATCATTTCTAAGATACAACAGATCAGAGGTTAATCTAACAAGTGGACAATGTTGCATTTACACGGTTTGGACAATTTTGCTCTTACAGCCGGTATATGAAAATGACTATAATAAATAGATAAAATATATACAACACACAACATAAAACTTAATAGATAAATAAAATGATAATAAAAAAATCAAGCAATAATAAGCAATATAACAAAACAACTAATGAATAAATAATAATAATAATAATAAATAATTATAGTTCCTTATTTTTCTAAATTCCGTTATTGGGGTGATAAAATTAAATATATCTGTTTACTTTGACAGCTTTTCTGCTTCTTCTTCTTCTTCTTCTTCTTCTTCTTCTTCTTCTTCTTATTATTATTATTATTATTATTATTAAAAAAACAACATCCGTATTGCCAATATTTTGTTATTGAATTTAATATTGCTTTTATTGTTTATCTTTGCTGTGTTTATTATTATCAATGTTGATATATATCTATATGTATGATTTGTAACAATTACTTCATATGTTATTTATTTTCATTATAATTTTTGGCATTTACTAAATATAGTCGCATTGAGAAAAAAGCAAAACTGGGCAGAATAAAAGAAAAAGAATGTGCTGCGTCAGACTTTGAATTAAAGAGGCTTGAAAATGAAATCGAAATCGTACGTGTAACTTTTAATCACCGGCCATCATTTTGTCTTAGACACCAATTTCCGGTATCAGTAAGAAATACATACAAATCTTCATCACGAAATAAGCCTTCGTGACTTTTTAAATGTGTTTTTTTTGTTTTTAATTTGTTCTTTAATATTCTTTGGCAGAATTATTGTTTTAATATTTTTATTATTTTAATTCAGACTATGCCCAGCATACTAATAATATTCCTCTTACGATCCAATTAACAATTTCATAGGCCAATCACTAATGTATTTGTTTGTCGTTGTCGTCATAATAGAAGTAATAATAATTGGTTTTAACCTCTGTTGTATGCTAGCTGAAGTGATTCCATTTTACAATGTCTCTTCATTCTGAGTCATTTTTATACACCCCTTGGTTTACTTCTCCCTGGAATTCCATTATTACATTCATAAGAATTTGCTGTTATTTTCAGTAGTTGAAAGTTGAACAGAAATCCTCAAGCAATGTCTTAGTCAAATCTTCATCATTTTTTTTTTACATCCTCCAGAATGATTTTTCTTCAACAGTTGCTTCAAAAGCTGCACATTTATTTCCAAATATCGATCAGAAGTGATGCTTTCGAATTTTGTTTCGGTTAACGATCTAAGATTCATTTCTTGTATTCTGATTGCCTGTTTATAATCTGTCTTTTATTTCCAAGCCAAGTTTACTTTCAACTGAATTATTGGCATCCGTCAACATTAGTGAAATAAAATATTCTCTGGGAAATATGCAGCTATAGGCAGATAACTTATACATTACAATGAGAATTGAAAATGAAAATTGATTGGTGATTGTGGGGCGAATTAGCCAGTTGAAATATGTTTAAATCCAGAGAAATTATTTTTTGAAACGAAACAAATGTATTCCTTTATGCATATCAGTACATCGATCACTGATTTCTGAATTCACTCTTATGTAGTCTGTTGATCGAAACATTTAATTTTAAGAGATTTTTCATTTGATAATATTTTTGTGTGAATTTTCATTTATAGCTTTCCATTTGAGAATGCGTAAATAAATCAGAAACGAACAATATAAAAAACAGCTATATGTCTATGTGCCCCACTTTCTTCATATATATATATATATATATATATATATATATATATATATATATAAAAGCGTGCCTTCGCGAAGAAACTTTCATAAAGTTGCAGGAGACAGGTGTAAATACTGTGCTAGTGAAGTTTTACGTGAGTACGTCATCCCACATATTAGACTAAAGAGTCATGCAATATGATCAAGCAGGTTTGGATGAAGGCAGTTCTGTTAAGGTCGCAGGTTTTCTTTTCGGATTACCTTATTATAGGGATCCGAAGTGCTCTTTCGAAAATATATTCTGACGCTATATCTAATCTGAGCAGATTAAAAATCATGTCTTAATCTCACTACGAAAATTGATCTTTTTCTATATATTTATCGTTGTTACTTCCACAGCGTTTTTTACCATTACTCCTTCATCTTTTTTCACATTTTACTTTTCAACGACGCTTTTGTTTTATAAATTTGGATGGAAAAGAAATAAAAATAAGAAAATAAAAAATAAACCTTGAGGAGAGAGGATATTAAAAGACCGGAATTGAAGGAGGCAGAAAATGATAATTTCGATCAAGCAAAGTCTTATTTGAGAGGAATGCAAGAAGTCAGAAGAGAATTCCACAAACGAGAGAAGAAACTATTATTATAGAGCTTACATTTATATCTTAGCAATTTCAGCAGTAAAATGACCTAGCTGCCAATCTAGTATCATCAGAACAAGTAACTTAGAAGTATTTTTTTAAAAAAGACACAGTGAAGTTACACTACGGCGGTGGAAATGTGACTGAAGCCGATATGTTAGGTAAGGACTGATAATATTGTAGATTCTTCTTTTAATTTTGCCAAGAATCTCGAGATAATATAGCAGAAGTAGCAAACCAGATGTGACAACAATATTTGATGCATAGAGAAATGGTAGAATTGAAAAAGTTACAAGATAGATTCTGGTGAGAAGACTTGACTGATAAGACACAATGAACCAGTTTTTCTAGCAGCGATCCTAACAAATAATTCAATATAATCATATCAGTCAGAGCATGCGCAATGAGTCCCTCTCCTGAGGATTATCATCAGTCATGTTGCTGGAAGGTCAAAAGGGTTCTCTAGGATAGATTAAAGGAGAGCAGTTTCATTTTATAGGCGTTTAAAGTATTACAGGCCATTTGTGCATTCATCGTTTCTTGCTGTAATTTATATAATTATAATTTAGACTTTAGTCCCCTTGCCTCTTTCGTAAGACGTACGCATATAAACAGTTCAAAACGAGCGGCAAAACTTCAAATGGTTGAATAACGTGACGGATACGAATAAATCAATTCAATGTTTTTCTGAGAGATGAGAGCAGAGAGGAAATATAACAAATATATATATAAGAGAAACTGTTTAAATAACTTTTATATATTTGTTAATTCAAAAGTTATTCCAATATCCATAATGTGTGTGTATATATATATATATATATACACACACACACACACACACACACACACACACACATATATATATATATATATATATATATATATATATATATATATATATATATATATATATATATATATATATATATATATATATATATATATATATATATATATATATATATATGGATAATGTAGTTTTAAAAATAATTTTATTATTACTTACTTCCGGAAATTGATACTAAAGCAAACCTTTCCGTTTCTCTTATGCTATATATATATATATATATATATATATATATATATATATATATATATATATAATCATTTCACCTCAATCAATGCGATGGCGCCACTAAGACCTGAGCGCAGTACAAGGAGTGAAAGAGAATAAAAAAAATTCTTTAGATGGAACCAGAAACCAAATCTTAACAGGAAAGAAGGTGTAAACTATTTATCCCGTTCAAAGACTGGGGAGAAGTGTAATATATATATATATATATATATATATATATATATATATATATATATATATATATATATATATATATATATATTTAGATAGATAGATAGATAGATAGATAGATAGATAGATATTGTGTGTGTATGTGTACTTGTATTCTGTATCAGTTTCTCCTTTATGCGTTTGGTTAAAGATCAACGTAATTTCTTAGTTAACGATTATATGGTTATTTCTTTTGCGCTGTTCCTAACAAAAATGTGACTAGCAAGAAAACAAACTGATATGCAAATCAGTTTCTTTCTTTCACAATTCTACTTTTAAGACAAACTTACTACGACCAATGAGTGAGAGTCCCATGGTCACGCACAAACACATACACATGCACACACAAACAAACAAACAAACAAACAAACACACACACACGGGAGCGCGTGCACGCAGAAACACTCACAAAGAAAATAGTAAAGAGATGTTCACACATTCGAAAATATTTTCAGTGACTAGTTTAGAATAGTATTTCTGTGTGCCTGCATGTCTGTGAGGGGCGTTGACTAAGAATGCAAGTGGAGGGGTTGTAGATCAATCATATCGATATTATTGATTTGTTGATCGAATATTTAACCCAGATTCTGAAGATTAAAAAAACCTCATAGATTTTACCAAAAACCTTAAAGCACAAAAGAAAAAAGGAAAGCAAAATGGAAACTTGCCAGGCAGACATTTCGTTTCCTTTCTTATAAAAATTTCGTTTCTTATAAAAAACCCCGATAAACAAAGAAAAATAATAATATGACTACCATAGAAGAAAAAAACTAAAAGAAAAAAAAAAAAAAGAAACAGCTTTGTCGGGTGCGATAAATCACCCTTGTTACTTATGTGTTTACTTGATTGGAATCTAACTTGGTATTCGGCTGCTCGAATCGTCAGAATCCGGAAAAAATCGGATCTTTGTATTAACGATTGAACTAAGATGATGATTGATATGGAAAGAAGTTGGCCGACGGGAAAATTCTCGTCGATGTTTCTCTTAGCAACACAAAACCAAACGCGTCTATCTCGTTTTTATTCATTCAGGTTCTCCATCTATCTCCTTTTGCCGTTGTCTGTCTGTTTTTTCCATCTCTTTTTCTTTTTATATACATATTTTTTTATGTGAATGTGAATGTGTGTGTGCATGTGTGTGTGTATTGTGCAAACAATATGGACATAGAAATCAACACTGCATGGTGACTGTCAATTTCATGGCTTAAATGATCATTAGATCTTGTAGTACTCCTCTTTGTGTAGGCTCCATTGATAAGCAACTGGAAGATAGCTGAAATGGGGTATCTTTTTCGTTTAGGACTTTCAGATAGATATTACTATTATAGTTCAGGTTTTGATTTTTTTTATCCTCAGAAGCACCAGCCAAAACACACAAAAAATAAATTGAAAAAAGAAAAGAAAAACAGCCTAGCTTGCAATAACACATTAAAGCAATTCAAAATGTGGCTAAAGGACAAATAACTATGACCATTTTGCCATAACAATATAAACTTCGAAAAAAAGCAGAGCCCATTTTCAAATGCAAACACAGAAACAAATTCCTATGGCGCTACCAAAAACCACATCACAGCTCCAAAAGCTAAACATCTAATGTTGCCTAATCTAAAAATAATTTTCATTAAATGCAAATAACAAATAAGATAAAGAATAAATGTTATGAAGATTTATAAATGAGATAACGGCTGAATTTAGGTTAAGATTGTAATTATAGAGGAAGCATCCTCTCAGGAGTCTGTTCCACAAAATAACAATTCTGGGAAGGACGCTGTTCGAGTGAAACTTCCATTTTACCAATGAAATCCGAAGCATAGTCAATGTTGAAAATGTTATTAGCTACTCAATGTTAGTAAAGTTTTCTGAATATATTGCGCCCAGATTTTGCAGATATTTGTATATATGAATGAAAATCAATGTAAAACTATGAGAAACAGCAACAGTTATTTGCATTGTCAAGGTAAAAACTAATGGTTGAATAACTGATAAAGGATATAGAATCTGAAGAAGCTTATAGTAACATGGTAGATAATAAATCATTGATATATTCAGCTATATGCAGTATTGTAATAATCGATTATATGTTTTTGTGACATACGTTTTAGATTTATTGATAAATAAAAATACATGCTCCACTTTTGTATAATAAAACTTGACACTTTTAAAAGTTCTCATCGATATTAAAAAAAAATAATAATGATAGGCTAACAGCTAAGCACGGTATTAAGAAACAGTAAAATTGCGTTAGAAATTAATAAAAAAAGACTACTGGAAAGTTATGTAATATCGCTTCTCCCATGTGGTAGTGAATTCTGGACATTCTCATTAAAAATAGCAAAAGAAATCTGGTTCTACAGTAGGATACTGAGAATGTCATGGACTGAACATGCGGACACTGATGAAGTTTTAGACAAAATGTAAACCAAAATCAAAAGAAATTTCGAATGCACAAAACGAGGAAAAGGAGTTTAGAAAATGTGACACTGACAAGGCATATTAAAAACAAGAAGAACAGAGGAAAGCAGCGCAGAACATAATAAGCTTGTGCAAATGGTTGGCAGAACAGGGAATAAGAGAGATAGTGAAAAGATATACAAAGGACAGGAAGTTGTGGAGAGCCATGATTTCTCACAACGTAAAAAACACGGTACATAGAAGAAGAAAAAGGAGGAGGAGAAGAAGAAGAAGAATTAGGGTAGCCTAATCCTACGCATTGTAACCATGCAGAAATACAGCCTTCGGCAAAGGATAGGAAGCCGTGACAACACCGAGGTGAGTTTGGTCCTGAGCATCTAACTTCTAAGCAGCACATTCCAATTGTAACAAAAATGGAAATTTGACGTATCCTAAGGCCTAAAGGGACATGAAATAGAGAAGAAGAAGAAGAAGAAGAAGAGGGGGGGGAGGAAGAAATTTATAGAGTGAAACTCATATCAATGTAAGTATCTATCCTAAAAACGTGTTCAACATCAGTTGGTTAGTACCAATTTTTTTGTGAAAAATTACTTGCATAATAAAATCTGACAGTGTATACTTGAAAGAAAGAAAGCAAAAAATATCATCAAAGCAAAAAATGAATAAAAAGGAATGAAATAAAGAAAGTGAGTGAGAAAGAGAACGAGGAATTCGGTTGAAAAAAAAAAGAGAAAAAGAAAAATGTAGTTCATAAGAACAAAAAAATAAGGAAGAAATCCTTACGAAACAAATAACGAAAGACTAAACGAAGACGCGAGAAGAAACCAAAAACACAAGACAAATTAAATTGTTGCATGAAAAATGTCCGCTGGCAATTCGACAGATCATTATCTAATGTTTGTTTTTGCCTGGTTTTGTCACGTTTTCTTTTCCCTTTCTCCTTTTCACGATTAGATTTTTTTTTCCCGGAGAAGCAACTTTTTTCCTGTTTATACTCTTATGCTCGTAAATAGTTCCGAACAACCAAATTATATTAAGCTAATATTTCGTAAAGGCCGTCTTGACTTTGTATGTCGACAGAACTTATTTGTTACTGAAATGTCCTTCCAAATGCGTGTACCAACTATGAAAAAAAAAAGACACTGTGTCCTGGTTCTATTTCATTTTATTGTGATAGAAAATGTTTTGTGTCGACATCCCGAAACTTGAAGCGAAACCAGCGCGGATATTTCCAGAGGTAATTGATTATTTACAAAGTTTATTTACAGATTGGTTTGCTGGTTGAAACGGCAGTTGCTACTTTCTGTGCAACTTATAAAAACCAGAGTATTCTCTTCTGATTTACATTATCGGCCATCTTGCCCAACATAGAATCTTTCTGTTCATCTGGAGTGAGTAATTCCATGTAAATCCCCTCAAGGCACAATGTTAATTTCATCATCTCAGATCTAGATACACGTGTAAAAAGAATAAAAGAAAGCGAATATTTACATGATCAATTATAGGAAGACTGGAGAGGCATATAATATATAATATGCCTTTTCATTCGGAGCATTAAACGCATTTTGGGTGTTGTTCTGAGAACATTTCGGTCGTTCCACCCACCGGCCTTCTTCGTACTTGATAACCTTATTGCAAGTGAAACTTTTATTCAATCAACTGGAGAATGTTGTTTCATTCTGTTTTCCATGTTTGATGGGGGGAGGGTACCTCCTGCCAGTTAAAGCTTGCTCGTTTTATTCACCTTTCTCTTGTTTATCCGTTTCTTCCGGTTAACAATATATATATATATATATATATATATATATATATATATATATATATGACATTTTTGCGTTTCTCGACACACAGATTGAATATATAACCGCCAGGAAACCGGAAATGCTTCTAATCAACAATTTAATCCACTATACAATGTTTTGGAAAATGTGTTGGAGGTATTATTTTGCAGTTTTGATATCTAATGCCTGTACTGAAATGATGTTCATTTACACGCTAGGTCAATGGATGAGATTTTTAGAAGTTAACATATGAGCTGATTCTTTCATTTTACCATCCAATGTTGCTGTCTTTACTTCATTCCACGGCAATCTCTTTCCCTTCATGCATAATCAGCCATGCTTGATTTGAATGTCATTCTGCAGACAACTTTTTAATATTCTTTTACTCTTAATTTTATGTGACATTTGATCTTACCCTCGTATTCTTTGACATAATGTCGTGAGATGGCATATGCATAATAGTTGGTCTTTGGGTGAAGATAGAATTACATTTATAGCGAATCAAACACACAAGATCTCTCTATATTTCTGAGATCAGGTATTGTAAAAATTTATACCATTTACTTTGTTCAAACTGTTGTCCTCATCTTTATTGCCGTATCCACAATGTTTCGGCTGTTGCACGTTTCAGCCTTCTTCAGGTGATATATGCTGGAATTTTGAACCGGGGGTAAATTGTTCTTTACTCATTGATGTCTCCAAGGACACGTGGCTCAGTGCATAAAATCGTTGGTTGAAGTAATCCAAAAGTGACTTTACCTATATAATTGTGTTCGACACCTGGTGAACAAAAACTTGGAATGTTGAGTTACTAAAAGGAATTAGCTGAAACTCATACATCCAGAAAATGCACGGGTAACTAGAAGAGTCTAATACCGCGAAATAAATAAAGGGCTCAGTTCGAAAGTCCAACGTAGATAACCTGAAGAAGGCCAGATTGTACAGCCGCCGAAACGTTGTGAATATGACAATAAAGATGAGAATAACTCTCCGAAAAATGTAAATGAATACACAAACATTTAGCATTTTCCTTTAGCAATGTCGGGTTACCACAATTTAGGTATTGTTTTTTCTATGACACTTCAAACTGAAGACACAAAATTCTTAGTTCGGAGATATTTCCTAAGTATTGAACTGCTATTGCTTACCTTCCTGATATTATATAAAGCTCCTGTTTTCTGAATCTTTACTGATTGACCTTTTTTTTGTATGATAGACAGACTGCAGCAGAATTATTTTTTTTATTGTTGTCCTCGCCGTTTGTATCTCTCCTCTTGGAGCCTGGTGTTATACTCGCCTTTATTTGGTGTTACGAATGCTGAATATTTGCGTTTGATATTCCGCTGAGTTGTTATTTATAAACTGGGTGCGATCTTGTATAGTCAGAGGAACGTAGAACAAATGCGTAAAAGGGATGAAATTCCTCGGAACCTATCCTTCGCCCGGAGAGGAACGACATGAGCGAAAGGTGCCACTGAACCGTTATTCTGCGACTACTCGCATCAAACACAAAATAACTCTCGGGACATGGAACGTCCGAACATTGACAACTGCGGCCTGTTTGATAATGTTAACAGACTTAACATCAGCATTCTAAGTGTATGTGAAACCAGATGGCCAAACAATGGTGATTTCGTCAGGGACAAACACAGGATAATTTATGCAGGCGGCGAGAAGAACGTCAAAGAAGTTGGAGTAATACTAGCGAACATATGAAATACTTTCTAGGATGCCACCAACTTTCGGAAAGGGAAGCCGTTCAACGTGGCTATTATAGTAGTTTACTCACCGACGGCAGAAAGCAAGGAGGCGGACATCGAATCTTTTTACGCTATGCTGGACAGTGCCCAGGCTCAAAATATCACAGGAAGTCATCATTATCATGGGAGACCTCAACGCCATAGTAGGCAGGGAAAGGGTAGGTGATATAGCTAGCAGGAGGATTAGGAATCCGCAACGAACGCAGAGAAAAATGATGATCAGATAATAGCCAACTCATAGTTCCAAGATCATCCGGCTATGGACATGAAGGAGTCCAGGAGGAGAGACTAAAAACCAAATTATTTATACTCATTTCATTCATGAATCTTTTGTTGACGGTTATATTCCAGGTCCGTCGGTAGTTCTGAGTTTTGCTGGTTGTTCCCTAATAATATGAGTCAACAAAAGATTCATGAATGAAATGATTCACTCAAGTGCCGATTGCGGAAGTGATCATCGCCTTCATATGTAAATTAAGAGTGAAACCGCGGAAATTGAACAAGCCTAATGCAGCACCCAAACTGCAATATAACAAACTCCTGAGAGATCCTAACCTAAAAGAAAAATATATGGGACGCAGTAAACGATATCATCCCAAAGGACACAGGACGAAGAAGGGAAAACGATTGGATGGCTGATGAGATTTTCGACATGATGGAAAGGAGACAGAAAACTCTGGCAAGACACGGAACGGAGAAGAGAAAATTGCACAATGAAATAAGGATCAAATGCAGCTAAACTAAAGAAGAATGGCTAAACGAAAAATGTGCAGAAATAGAAAGATTGAGTACTACCAACAAAAGAGAGAGGCACAAACAAATAAGAGAATTAACAGGACAGAAGACATGCTCATCAACAGGCTGCCTAAAATCAAAGGATGGAACACTCATATTAGAGAGGAAAAAAATCTTCAACGCTGGTGTGAGTATATTGGAGAACTCTTCCACGACGAAAGGGAACAACCAGCAAAACTCAGAACTACCGACGGACCTGGAATGCTGAAAACCGAAGTAAAAGCCGCACTGGCCAAATTGAGCAGAAGCAAGGCAGCTGGGCCAGACGGAATTGTAGCGGAAATGCTGACAGCCTTAGATGAATTTGGTATAGACAAGATCAGCGAAATAACAAATGAAATCTACTACAGAGTGGATATACCGGAAGACATTGTCTGATCTAACTTCATATCTATGCCTAAGAGACCAGGCGTAGACAAATGCGAAATGCACCGAACAATCAGCCTAATGAGTCACGTGACAAAACTCATCATCCGTGTTCTGTGGAATAAAGCGGGCGGCAGAATCAGGCCAGAGATAGGACAAGAACAGTGCGGGTTCGTTAAAGACACCGGAACAATACACAAAATGTTATCAGAAAGAGCGATACAAATGCAGAAGAACGTGTACCTATGTTTCATAGACTACGCAAAGGCCTTTGACAAAGTACACATCAAGGATCTGATGGAGCTGCTTAGCAATCTTGATATATTCTGGAGTGGTATATCAGAATAATGAAGAACCTATACTGGCAGCAAACTGCCCATAGGGAACGAGTTCAGTGAATGTAAAAAAAAAATAGAAAGAGGCGTAAGGCAAAGATGCGTCTTCTCACCCGACATGTTCAACCTATACAGTGAGGTAATTCTGAGAGAATTTGAAACCCTAGCGGGAATTAGCATTGGAGGCCACAACATTAACAACATAAGATACGCAGATGACACAGTACTGATAGCAGACACAGAAAAGAAATTATAAAATCTCCTACAGAAGGTAGCGACGGACAGTGAGAAGAAAGGACTAAGCATAAACTACAAGAAGACAGAATGCATGGTCATCAAGAAGAGCCTGGCATGCGATTTGCAGGTCAGGAACACTAGAATCAAGCAGACGCAGAAGTTTAAATATCTGAGAAGCGTCTTGATAGAGGACGGTAAGGATGACAATGAGATCCGTAGACGTATTGGGACGGCCAAGGACACATTCCAAAAGCTGAGCAGAGTATTGCGAGACAGCAGAATTTCTTTGGTAACAAAGAAAAGAATACTGAGCTGTTACGTGACGTCTGTTCGTCTTTACGGCAGGGAATGTTGGACGATTTCCTCAAAGATGAAGGAGAGACTCAAGGCGACGGAGATGTGGTTCTACACAAGGATGCTAAGGATATCATGGACCGATCATGTGAGCAACGATGAGGTCTTATAGAGGTTGCAAACAGGCTTATACTTAACATCAGAAAGAGGCAGCTGAAGTTTCTAGGAAAGAGGGAGAGAGAGATAAGGAAAAGCAGCGCGTGACATACCTGACGAGCTTGGGCATGTGGACGACAGAACATGGTCTGTGTGGAGGGGAGCAGAGGGAAGGAACTTGCTGAGAACTGCAAGGAATAGATGGAGGTGGGTGGCATGATCGCCTACGTCCTGAAAGACCAATCACATAAAAAGAAAGAAAAAACAAATGAATTTGTTCTGATGGTGCGTTGTCTTGACGTCATAGAAAGGCTTGCGTGCTTCAACGACCCTCTAGAGCGGGTACAACCAAGCTCAACAGGTCTGTAGGGTAGGAGCCAGACGAAAGACACACACTCGTCCTTCAGGGTGGCGGTTGTGAAGTAAGCTAACAACCTACTCAATTAAAAATTAGCTTATTAAAGAAACCACAACGATATCTTCAAATAACGATATGACCCAGGAAGAGTCCTCCAAATTGGAGAGTATGACGCGCGCTACTGAAATTTCCCGAGAAGCTAGTGCGCCGACAACACTTCTGACGCCTGTCAACAATCAGAATAGTGACCTGGAAAATCAGAACCCTATAAGAGACCAGCAAAATAGCACAGGTTTGCAGAGAAATGCACTGGTACAACTTGAAGATCCTTGGCCTGTGTGAGAGAAGACGGAACGGAACTGGGAGAACAAGACTAGCGAGTGGAGATACCATCATCGACTCTGGACAGGATGAAGCCCAGTCCCCTACATATGGAAGAACGCTGCTGATGGACTCAAAAGCAACGCGAGTTCTGCTGTCCTGGGAACCAGTATCATCACACATTCTGACAGCAAGGTCCAACTCCAAAGGCAGGAAAATAGAACAACTGAATAACAATCAAGTCTAGTACACGGGTCCAAATCAATAAGCATATTACAATGTTAATTCTTATGTGAAATATTTTCCACTTAAAGAATTTTAATGTAGATCGTTTCTTCGTTTCATATTTATCTTTATTCATGTTCTGTCTACTAATATTTAACTCAAACTCCTATTATCTATCAATCTGCCGTTCTACGTCTGTTCATGTCTACATCATTAATTTTCATATCTAGCCATCTGTTCGTACGTATTTCTTTCAAAATTTTCATATTCATTTATCATTGTCATCATTTTATCTATGAGAATTGATAATGAAAGACTCAGTCGGAAAATTCCGAATAATATTCTAAAATTCTTTGAGATATTTTTTGAGATTTCGCATTTCTTTGTTTGGTATTCTGTGCAAGATCATTTTGCTTATAAACCTCACAGTTCGCAATCAGATGTGAAGTGAATTTCAATGGCTCGCCCTATGAAAACTATACTTGGCCTATTTGTGGAAATAAAGAATCAAATTTTTTTGCGATTTATATGTTGCTTTTAGAGGACACTTTAAAATTAATTGTTCGCATTCAACAGATGTCATTTTCAGTGTTGCTTTTGTCGGAAGCTTTGAAATAATTAGATGTAAATATTTAATGAATATTTTGAACTATCGTCATCTTCATTTTTTTCTTCATTTTGAGATGTGTTTTCAATGGTTGTTTTCGGCTATTTTAATTTTCGTCTTCCTTTGTGCAATGACATTATACAAAAATGACCTGCAGAGTATTCGAATAGTCTAAAATTTAATTCAGTCATTACTTGTTACATCACAATTTCGACATAGGTTATGTCAGTAGAGATAATATTCTCATTCAAGTCCATTAAGAACACCAGAGACTGATTAATAGATCATGGCCAGTTGCTTAATGTCAGGATTCATGGACCCGTTCTTACCAAATAGAATCATGTGTCTGCTACATTTCTCTGGTTTCCCTTATCCATATATTGCAACACAGATTACTACTGCTAAGAAAAGAACCGATTGGATGCTGTCACAGTTAGAATGTATATTAAAAACTTCTTGCGTATTTTAAATTGAATATTTAGAAAGTTTTCTTTGATCAGATTCAGCGCGTCAAGTAACATTTCTTAAACTCCGACTCAAAAATTAGGATTTACAGGTTTCTGATTCATACATTTCCAGGTCATTTTTGGCAATAATTTTTATTTCAACATAATTAAATATTTCATAGTTTATTAGTAAAAAAGCTAAAAACATTTGAGTCAGTATTTGTCTTTTAGTACCACCATATTTCAGTACCATTAAGTTTCAGTACCATGTTGAAGTATCATGTTGAGGTACCATATTGAAGCATCATGTTGAGGTACAATTATGTTGATGGAACACTATGCTGAAGTACAATGTTGAAATATTCTATTAAAGTACCATTATGTTTCAGTACAAATAGTTTTCAGCACCGTTATGTTTCAGTACCATTATGTAGAAGCACCATTATGTAGAAGTACTTTTAGGTTGAAATATCAGTATATCTTTAGTACCATTATGAATTAGGACAATTATGTTTCAGTAACATTATGTTGAAGTACCATTATGTTTCAGTAGAATTCTTTATCATTACCATTATGCTTCAGTACCATAATGTTGAAGTACAATTATGTTGAAATATCTTTATGTTATATAACTATTATGTTTCAGTAACATTAGGTTTTAGTAACATTAGGTTTTAGTATCATTACGTTGAAGTAACATTATGTTGTAGTATCATTATGTTCAAATAACTTCCTGTTGAATTACCATTATATTTCAGTAACAGTATATTGAAGTAACATTATGTTTTAGTACAGTTATGTTTCAGTAAAATTATATTGAAGAGCCACTGTTTTATTATCATTATGTTAAAATATCATTACGTTTTAGTACAGTTATGTTGTAGTAACATTATATTTCAGGAATAATATGTTTTTGGTACTATTATGTTTCAGTAACCTTATGTTGACGTACCACTATATTTTATTAAAATTATTTTTTAGTAACATTATATTTCAGTAATATTTTGTTCACGTACCATTATGTTTTAGTACCATTATGTTTTTGTACGAATATATTTTGGTAACATTATATTTCAATACTCCTATGCTGTAGCACAATTATATTTCAGTACAGTTATCTTGGAGTACCATTATGTTTAAGTGCTACTCTATTTCAGTAAAATTATGTTGAAGTACCATTATGTTGAAGTATCATTATGTTATAGTACCATTAATTTTCTGTACGATTATGTTGAAGTAATATTATGTTTCCCTACAATTATATTGATATATCTACTACTATGTAGGCTATGTTTTAATTTTTAGTATTATTATGTTTCAACAACAATATGTTTTAGTACCATGTTTCAGTAACATTATGTTGAAGTAAGTTTTGGTACAATTATGTTGAAGCACTTTTATGTTCACGTACCACGACGTATTTTATTACAATTATGTTTTGTACCATTTCATTAACAGTTGTTGAAGTACCACTATGTTTTATTACAATTATGTTTCAAAAACATTATGTTGAAGCACCGTTATGTTTTAGTACCATTTTGTTTCAGCATTATTATATTGAATTAACATTGTTTCATTACAGTTATAATGAAGTACTATTATGTTATAGTAAAATTGTTTTAGTACCATTCTGTATCCCTAAACATATTATAATGTTATTATTCTTCAGTAACATTATCTTGAAGTACCATTACGTTTCAGTACCATTATATTGAAGTAACATTATGTTGAGTACCATTTTGTTGTAATACCATTATGTTTTAGTCCCACTATGTTGAAATAACATTATGCTTTTGCACAGTTAGGTTTTAGTAACATTATGCTTTAGTACCATTATGTTTTAGTACAATTATGTTTCAGTAACATTATATTATGGTGACATTATGATGAAGTACCATTTTGTTTCAGTAATATTATAATATAATTCAATTATGTTTCAGCACAATTATGTTAATGTACGTTTATGTTTAAGTATCTTCACGATTTATTACAATTATGATTTAGTAACATTATGTTACAGTAACATTTTTACATACCATTGTATAATTATGTCTCAGTAACATAGATTCAATACGCTTACGCTGAAGTACCATTATGTTTCTGTACCATTATGTTTCTGTACCATTATGTTTTAGTAGCATACTAAATACCATTATATTTCAGTACAATTATGTTACAGTGTCATTATATGTCAGTAAAATTATGTCCATGTATCCTTATGTTGAAATATCATTATGTTATAGTACCATTAAGTTTCAGTACGATTACGTTGAAGTAACATTGTTTCAGGAATAATAGGTTTTAGTATCATTATGTTTCAGTAAAATTATATTGAAGTACCAGTATGTTTCAGTATCATTATGTTTTAATACCATTATATTTCAGTACAAATATATTTTAGTATAATTGTGCTGAAGTATTCTTATGATTAATATCATTATGTTTTAGTACCATTATGTTTCAGAAACATTATATTGAAATACCATTATGTTTAAGTACCATTATGTTAAAGTACCACTGTGTTGAAGTACCATTATATTTAGTACTTTTATGTTTCAATAAAATTGTTAAATACCACAATTTTGAGATACCATTGTGTTGAAGTACCATTATGTCGAAATACCATTATGTTTCAGTAATATTATGTTGAACTCCCTTTTAGCTGAAGTACCATTATATTGATATACCATTATATTATATTACCTTTATATTTTAGTACCATTATGTTTCAGCAACATATGTTGAAGTACCATTATATTGAAGTACCTTTTTATTATAGCTTAGTACCATTTTATTTCAATGACATTATATTTAGTACCATTATGTTTAAGTACCATAATTTTGAAGTACTATTGTATTTCAGTAACATTATGTTTTAATACAATATATTTACAGAAACATTATGTTGAAGTATCTTTATGTTGAAATACCATTTTGTTTTTGTACCATTATGTTTTAGTAACATTATGTAGAAGTATCGTTGGTTTGAAGTACCATTATCTTGAAGTACCGTTAAGTTTTAGTTGTATTATGCTGAAGTACTATTATGTTTTAGTAACATTATGCTGAAATACCATTAGCTTTTATTACCATTATGTTTCAGTACAATTATATTGAAGTACCATTATATTGCATTGCCATTATGCTTTAGTACATTTATGTTTCAGTACCATCATGTTTCAGTACCATTATGTTGATGTACCATTGTGTTGAGGTACCATTATGCTAAAGTACCATTATGTTGATGTACCATTAGGTTTTACTACCTTTATGTTTCAGCAATATTATGTTTCAGTACAATTGTTTTTGTACCATTGTATAGAATTACCATTATATTTTATCATGATTATGTTGAAGTACCTTTATATTGATATACCATTATATTTTAGTACCATTATTTTTCTGTAATATTATGTTTCAATACCAGTATGTTTCAGTATCATTATGTTTTAGTACCATTATTTTGAAGTACCATTATGTTGAAGTACTATTTTCCATGTGTCCATGTATCTTAAAACACATAATGAAAAATAAAATCATACGCAATTTTAAAAATATGAGGTATTTACTAATCTTTAAAAAGTATGTATCGGAATCACTTCAATGATTAGATTGGCCAGCCTATGAAAATCTATTTCTTTTCCCAGCTATGAATGAATAATCAACTTGAAAAGCGTGTTTGGCAACCAGTCTAAGGGAGAAAAACTCTGAATTCAAAAACGCTTCCTATTTTCTCCTGACGAGAAACATACTGTTGAAAAGATTACAGAATTCACACAGGATAGGGTTGTGTGTTCCATGAGCTCGACGGAGATCGAATTAAAGAAGAAAATGTTGCAGCATTTGGATATACAATAAAGATCAAAAAACATTAAACTCGCATTTGTTTGCGAAGAAAGATTTTTACTATTCGCTTTTTAGGACTCACTCGAATATATAAAAAGTGTCTAACAAATATGGATGGAACTCGTTATACTTGGCCAAAGAGATAATTTCTTTACCATTACAAAATTAAAATAAAGAAGAATCGATGAACAATCTCATTGTTTACAACGATTTATAAACCTTTGCGATAAATCAGTAGCGTGAAAAAACGTCTTGGCAATTCTTTACAAAACCTTTCACGAATTTTATCTTCATACAATCGTCAAATTTACAAAAGAAATTTCAGCAGGTGTTATCACAACATAGTTTCTAAGCCTTGTACAAACTAACTGCAAATTTGTATCAGTTTTTTCTGTCGTAGATTTTATAGATTTTTCGCTGCAATAAAATGTAAGGGAGAATCTTAATGAAGGATGTTAATTATTTTTTTAAAATGTAGTAAAGCGGAGATTATCAACTCCAAATACAGATCCAGTGAAGTTCTATGTTTATAATATATTTGCGCTAATGCCATTAGAGAAGGCATGAATTTAACTTTTGCTGCGCTCTGTCACAGTCTAATTGAAAATAGTTAAGCACGATAGTAGACAAAGAATAAAAGTTAAAGAATATCTGGGCAGTCGAGTCGACCATGCGATGAAATTGAAAGAGAAACTGAAACTCCTTTTTACCAAAAAAAGAGGAAAAAATTTATAACATGAAATTGACAGTTGTGCTTATCAGTTTTGGCGCACTTAGTCCTGAAATACCTCGAAACACGGCTGGCAGAACTAAATATTCCAAGAAGTAACGAATCAATTTAGGCGGTACCCTTACTGCTCGATGCCAGACTTTATTATGCAAGTCAATATATTCGAAATAAAATTGATAAATTTTCAGGGGACACACAGACACAAGCACACACATACGCACACAAATATATATATATATATATATATATATATATATATATATCCTTTATGCCTACATGAAAAACTACAAATTATTAAGATTTTAAATAATGAAAATTTATTAAAACATAGACATGAGTTAACGGTTTTTTGCCGACATCAACAAATTTTCGAATTAAATAATTAGTATAAAAAAAATAAATTTCATAGTCTAATAAAAGGCTTAAAAGCTTAAACATTTTATAAGATAGAAAAACCCTTTATGAAGTCGTCAAAAAAAAAACAAATTGTAGTTCAGTTCTTTAGAAAAAAAAATGAATACATAAATAGATGAAATAAAATAAAACAAAATTCTCTAGACACTTAACGACATATTATGGTGCCAACAGCTATCTTTCGCTGTGACTGACCAGACGATGTGCGTACATGAATGCCATCATTCGTTTTGAAATGGACACCCCGACCCTACCTTGGCTTGACCTCTTTCCGAAGGTGACTGATATGTGGATAAAAATTAACTCTTAGGCCCCTTTTCAAAATGGACGCCCGAGCCGTTTCAATAGTAATTAATTTTGCGAATGAACATGCTTATAAAGATGCGTAAATTTCAACATTGGCTATTCCTAAATTTTTGCTTGAGGATGAAACAGGGCTTGATACTTTAATTCAATTTAATTTTAATAATTATATTGAGGTTTTCGACTCTCGTTTTTGAAACATGAGAACTCTTATGTAGCGAAGGAATCATATTTTTTAAAATAATTATATATATATATATATATATATATATATATATATATATATAATGTTAAATTTAAGCTGATCACATGTGTTCTTCGAAATATTTACAATGAATTATTTGTTGAGGTAGGATATAAGGTAATTATAATATTTCTTTACAACAGTTGGTCGATATGGAATTATGAATACTATGCAGCGCCAATGTTCGATCTTACAAGGACATCTCCCTCTTTCTCTCTTTCTTTTCTCTATGTGGCATGACGATGATGTTTCTCCACAGCGTCTTATCTTTTGCCGTTCTTAGCAATACTTTTACGACCACTTGTCTTAGACTGTTGGTGTTAAATTCTCCTGAATTCTCTAGAGATATGAAGAAAAAGAAAAAGAGTGACAGGGGTGCAGAGAGAGAGAGCTAAAAGAGGAGGATAAAGAATCGAAGGCCAAAAGAGACAGGAATAAAGAGAAAAATGAGACAGGCGTAGAAAAGGTTTAAGAATTATAAAAAACAGGGACTCATAATTTGTCTAAAGGAAAGAAAAAGCTAAAAAAAAAAAAAAAAATAGCACGACAAGAAAAATTATAAAACGAAACAAATTAAAAAAAATGTTAAACAATGAGTTACATTAAAATCTTTAATAGAAGAAAATGAATTCACGCTACGAAAAATTTAGAGATTTGTGACTACAGATTCTAAGAGTCGAGACAGATGTATAAGGGTAAAAACTGGAATTCAGCGAGAAAAATATGGTTTGCGCATGCGTAGTGTGGATTGACGAGCAGATGAAAGAAATTCAAAATGGTTGTATGTGTTTTTTTCTTTTTTTTTCTTCAAATTAAATAAATATTAAAACCCGGATTCTGAAATAACGAAGATATTGGAAGTTACTGTCGCCCGTCCTTCAGCATCAAGAGACTTCTCTATTTATTTCTATATTTTTTTAAAAAAATAAGTTGCTACTGTTTTTTCCTGTTTCAAATTACTAAACATGGGAAGGAAGAGTCTTTTGTTTCCGGGCACGTATCATGTTGTGGGATGCATTTTAATTAAAAATACTCAAATACCCACACCTAACAATTACGTGTGTGTGTATATATATATATATATATATATATATATATATATATATATATATATATATATATATATATATATATATATATATATATATATATATATATATATATATACACACAAACATAACAATTACGTGTATGTGTGTGTGTGTATATATATATATATATATATATATATATATATATATATATAGATAGATAGATAGATACACACATAAAAAAATACAAATACCCGCAAAGACACACACACACGGATATAGAAAATGTCGTCAACCTACACATTTATAGACAGACTCAGATTCAAATACGAGTGTGTGCTGAAATGTCTTTGACCTGAACTCCTTCCAAACATGTTGATTAAATGACCAAGCATTAATATTAGGTTGGTGCAAAAATAATGTCGTTTTCTCACATATGTGAGAAAACGACATTATTTTTGCACCAACCTAATATTATGGTGAGAAGAAATTCTTGACGAAGCTGAGAATCTCCAACCTGCATACTTTTCAAGTTTATGCACACACACGCGCTCTCGCGCGCACACACACACACACGTATACGTAAAACATACATACATTTATATACTCTATATTTTCCTTAAAATTTTATTATTGTTATTATTATTATTATTATTATTATTATTATTATTATTATTATTATTATTATTAAATTCTTCCCTATTAAAATAAATTATTATAGGAGGGGTAACTCCAAAGTTACCAACGCAATTACAAAATTCAATTCAGTAATACAATGAACAAAATAAATATTGATTTTGTGATATTTTTTTGAGGTGGGTAATTTTATGCATCTCTTTGCACACACACACAAATATCTAGATATATTAAACAGAATAAACAGGTAATATATATCTTCGGGTGAGATTTAACTTGTGCCGAAATTCTTTTCAATTCCAGACACATGTAAATATTATTCAAGATAGGTAATTGTTTTTTAAAGTTTAGTTTTTTTTTATATACTTACCTATTGCACTTTTCAAACTTCCCAAGAGAAATGTTAGAAACAAAATAGGTTGAGACAATCTCCTAAAGAACAAATGAACTGTTTTACAACATCAGTCTTTTTACAAAGTAGAATTATTTGCAAAGATAACTTTGAAAGTTTTATTTTTTTAGTAAATAATCAAGAAAGATTTTACCTACAAAGAAATAAAGTAGAAAATAAAACAACCAAAATCTTTAGCAAGCGGTCAGAAGAATGAAAAGTACACAACGGAAAATCAAAGACTCACCCGTTTAACAAAATCAAGATAAAAGAGATCAAAAAGTGATCGGAGGCTAACATAAAGTTGGGAAACTTAAAAAGACCTTTACAAAAATACTTAATTGAGAAGCACATCGTCATGATGACCATATCTGGCTTTTGATTCCAACGATTCATGATAATATTGGAGAGGGTAATTGCAACAGTTACACAAATATCCTACAGAGGCAATGATTCCTGAAAGAATGTCGCGAGAAAAAAACTGCTTTTATTCAAAAAGATGTCAATAAGAAAAAAAGAAAACAGTCTCACACAATTATAGACAGATAATCTTTTTATGTGTAAAATACTATTAGCATGAAAAACGGAAAAATATGTAGAAAGTTGAGAAATGTATCCCGACGAACAGAAAGGCTATTGATAGAGGACTAGAGAAACGATTGATCTAATATAGATATTGATGAATTTCTCTTTAGCGTGGATAGACTGCAAAAGGCTACGACATTATGCAACAAGTAAGGAATAATCTCAAAATAAACTACCTAATGATGTCAAAAATCTAAAGACAACTATAAGTAATCCTAGACCCACAACAGAATACTGTTTCTACGAAACGTACCCGTGATTTTCCCTGAACAAGCAATCATATCACTCACCAGTGCTAACGAAATAGAAAAGTAATAATCTAGGGCATTTTCAGTACATTTCGATGACAAACGTTAGCATAATTAAGACTAAAATTACGTGTAGGACATAAATATATATAACGAAATGAAATTAAAATAATACATAGAATTTAATTAAATTGAGATTAGACGACGAAGCGTAAGATCTGTTCTTCCTTGCAGTACTCGAAAGCAGCAGCAAATCTGGGGAAGAAAAAAACATTATTTCTTCTTTTTTTGTCAGTAATTCAACAACTTTTAACCGTTTGGGCCCTGACCACCGCTTTTACGGGTGGTAGAGAAAAATGACGTAATGCCCAGCCAACGGTTGAGCGGCGGCGGTAGAGAAAAATGACGTAATGCCCAGCCACCGGTTGAACGATGGTAGAGAAAAATGACGTAATTCCCAGCCACCGGTTGAACGATGGTAGAGAAAAATGACGTAATTCCCAGCCACCGGTTGAACGATGGCAGAGAAAAATGACGTAATGCCCAGTCACCGGTTGAACGGTGGTAGAGAATAAATGACTTAATGCCCAACTACCGGTTGAACGGTGGGTAAACACTTGTAACTATTTTTATATCTACCGTGAAACATTACATAGCAATTATTTGCGAATTTTGATTCGGGAGCTCATGCAGAAGGATTAAAATTGTTCAGGATCGCAAGGCTCAAAGGGTTAACAAGAAAAGGTCCTCTTCATTGTACGAGGCAAAAGGCATAACTCGAAACAAGATTAATGGACATTGATTAGTAATCACATATCGTCGTAGGTTGAGACTGTCAATTATTTTAAGAGATTTTTATGTTTATACATTCTTTTTATAGATACAAATATTTAAGTAAATGCTCAGTTTTATAATAAACAGTATTAACAACATTTACCAGCCTGAATGTCCGAGAAATATTCGTCCTCCGACAGGAGCCGAACGTGTATCCTATGCGTAACAGTCATATAGCCTGGCGTGCTTTTACCGATTGAGCCACAGTTCGGTTAGCAAGGTCGATTTTACTGATTTTTAAACTACAATCTTCCATGACTCTCTCACGTATATTCATATCTGCTCAATGCATATCCAAATGTAAACAAATGACGTCACACATTATGAAATGGACAAAGTCCGACAATTATTTTAAGATATTTTTATGTTTATACATAATTATGAGTAGAAAGCATTCGTTAGAAACACTAATTTTACGGCGCAATCTTGATGAGTTTCTCGCTTCAGCTAAATATTAATAATAATATTAATTATAATTATAAGCCAATAACAAGTCTTTATACCACGTATAAATTGGTCACGTCTATCCTGACGAATAGTACTTACTCTTTTCTCGAAGTAAACAAAATTCTTCCACTGGAACAGGAGGGATGAAGGAAAGATTCATATGGCTGCAAAGATCAACTACTGATAAACAAAATGATCCTGGAATATTGCAGAAAAAAATGTAGAAATCTCAGCAAATAGATTACTGTAAACCCTTTGATAGGTGCCACAGTCTTTGATCCTTAAGACTTTGGAAATATACAGTCTCCTCGGTGATAGTAAATTTCCTTAAACACAGCATGGGAATGTGGAACACCACACTATACCTAAATAACACAAGAGGCACTACCACCTCCAACCGCCTGAATATCCGACGTGGAATCTTTCAAGGAGACTCCCTGTCACCCCTTCTGTTTTGACTGTCCTTAATCCTCCTTACGCATGAACTAAGCAATAATAGCTATGAATACAAACTAAACTAGAAAATATTCAATCACCTACTCTACATGGATGATCTCAAAATCTTTGCCAAAGACGACAATGAGTTGAAGAGTCTCCTCAATACAGCAAAATGTGTCAATAAACATGAAATAATGTGACGTCACCCCGGCCTCTCCCCGAGCCTACCGCCGTGCTATCCTGTGACGACCAATGTGATTTGGTATTGGTCGCGGCACCAAATGTGACGTTCTAAACTTTTGCTGATTCGGATGGGAATCTGGTTAGATTCGGTATCAGCTTTGTCGTTCCCAGCTCGCCTCCAACGTCTGGTTACCGAAGTAACTGATTTCTAGTCTAACCTACCCACGTTGTGATTTGATCTTAGGTAGACGAAATCAATCAGTCGCCGGGCCGCAATGCAAGTCGAGTCTGAACAAGGGCAATACCGCACAAGTATAGGTAAACGAAAATAAAGTAACAACTCGAAAAGTTCAAATGTGTTAAAAAAAGAAAAACAATATTTTATATCTGGTTGCTGAATACAGGACTGCGTCTTTCTCCCAAACCGCTAATATGGATTCGTGACACTGCGTTTGTTAGTCGAGTCTTAACATCTTAAGTTGTTTTTTTGTTTTTTTAAGAAACTGGTTTTTGGTGTATCTTCAGGCGATATTCGTAAAACTTGTTTTGGTGGTGTGAGTCTAAGTCGTTCTTCAAAAATAAACTGTTCTTTGTTAGAAGTTGAGATCGTGATGCGTGGATCTCAGTCAGCTTTCTGCGAGGCGGGTCTCAGAGCTCACAGTTCAACTCTGCGTCTCTCTCTCCAGCTGCCAACTCAACTCAGCTTCTCTCACTCCAGCTGCCAACTCAAGTCAGCTGCTTGCCTTGTCTTCAACCCCAACTTGCCGTCCACTTGCTGCGACTATGCTTATATGGACACCGACCAAAATCGGGGTGGGCTTGTCGGGGTTTGAGGTTCCTAAATCCACAATAAGGATTTTCTTTGTTTTCGGTCAGGAAAATTTATTACTTTCCATTTTTTGAAGTCCGTTACTTTCTACTTTAAGGGAATCGTCCTTCCAAATTCTTCCTTTCTCATATTGGTATCTCATACCAATCCCTTCAGGGGGCGTCAACAGGCCTCCCCTCCTCTCTCACATGTTTACCTTCGCCTACCGCTCACGCCACCATTCAGCCAATGAACGCTCAGCAGTGTGGGTGTTTGCAATTATCACTCAAAAAAAAAAAAAATATCTTCTTTCCTTTTTTTTTACGCAACCCTAAATAGTGTCACAATAAGTAAGAAAAATTATTCAGCAATAAAGGAATCCAATAAATTAAAAATGGAGTAAAACATAATACGCTGACTGAAGCGGCAAAATACTTTAAAAAAAAAAGAAAACAAAAGCAACCGATCAGATACAGAAACAATGTCAACATAAACCGCTTCATGGCCAATACTCTGCCAGTACCAAACAAGCTGATGTAGACAAACCCCCGTACTCATCAGTTGCTACCTGAAACAGAAGTTTTTATTCTTGCTGCACAGGACCACTGCTTGCTAACTAGAAATTACCAAGCACACGTACTGAAATATTCTGTTAGGCCAAAATGCAGATTCTGTGATAAATATCCCGAAAAAAATGACCATCTTGAATCAAGCTGTACGGTATTGGTATCCACTGAATATAAAGCTTTGTATGATAGAGTGGGTCAATATCTGCATTGGAAAATCTGCAACTTTTATGGAGAGAAAACTGTAAGCAATTGGTATGAACACCACCCAGACCCGGATAGGACCTGCAATAATTTTCGAATTGATTGAAAAAGATCCCATTGGTCTCATTGAAGGGATTCTTAGTAGTCATGCCTTAAAGAAATTGTTCTCAAAAGTACACGCCATATCTTACGAAAGATTTTGCCTATGTCAAATATATATGATATTTTATTCTAAAATGCTCATTCGAAAATATCACGATGCTATTTATGACCTTAGGTCTTTGGCTGGGACCCGAAAAGAAATGAGTATACACCAGAAATGAAAGGAAATAAACAATAATAAGTAAAAGGTCTACAACTACTATCATCAGAAAGAGATCAGGATAGGAATCGGTAGAATGCTGCATCTCAAGACAACGACATGACCTGTTGTTACTAGAACTTCAATGATATCAATAGAAGCGAACAAATAAACGATATCAATTCCTGGCATCCCTAAAATATTTGAAATTCAAAAAAGTCATACTGATGAATATTTCTCACGTTTTGTATTTGAAGTGTCCGGTTGATATTTGGGGCCAACTCTACTACGTAAAGCAAAAATAAAACACAACAACAACAATAACAAAACTAATAATGAATATGAAGAGAAGTAATAACAGTTTAAAAAATAACAGTTGGTTACCGCCATTTAAAAGATGATTGCACTGATTATAATTCTTATAAAAATGTCTAATTAGTTTAATATTTTGTTCGATCAATCGGGATTTTCAAACCTATCACTGCATAAATCACGCACATAGTTCATCGTAAATGGCCGTTTGATAAAATCTATGAGATAATGAGATTGATATGTGAGTTTATTGGAGTGGTCATGGCAGGTCACTGCCGGCGTCGGCTCATTATTATGAAAACAATAACAACAACAAGAGAAAGTAAGAATGACAAAAACATGCAATTGTTCTACACAATAAATGATATAAAATAGAATCCATTTTTTCCGCTTCTCATCGAAAATAGTTTCTAATTAGCCATTTAGTGTTAATATCTAACATATCTTGGGTAATATAAGTAGATGGGGATATTTTTTTGCTCATAAAAATGATGATATCGTTATTTTAAATTAGTTTTCTTTTGCTGCTACATTGAGACTTATTCTGAAAATTCACGTTATTCTCAGGGTGATGTAAATAGAACGTTAAACAGTTTAGCAATATACCAACTGAGAATGCATTTGAGATTAGAGTAATAATTGTACACAGCCTGCTGCCAAATTTGACGTTTCTGTCTGAATTTCTAGGATAAGGAATTATTATTTACATTTTCATTGTTTTTATCGGCCTTCATCGGGTGTATATCGATCCGGATAACCTACAAGGAATTTCGAACCTAAACTTTTTTTTGTTCTCTTTTCACTGCCTATGTCTGGGGATATATCTTCTACTTCTTATTTGGCTGATATTGATCGCTCTGTTTCAACTGAATAGAAATGCGCACTCCCGAGGATTGAACTCACAATTACCATGTCACTAAATTTACGAACCAGCGTTTAAATCCACCAGGCCACAGCCCCGTGGGACAATTCTGTGTATTGGTATGTTAAACCTATTCTATCTACTGGTGAGTGCTGCTACTGCTGCTTGTCACGCTTGACTGTAATCAATGAAATTTCACTTTAGTTACAGATTCGGAACAATAACTGAGCATTATTAAATAAGAACTAGATGAGTTATCTCTCTTAGATATGGACAGTGACACCAGAAGAATCTAACCCCGCAGAATAAAGTATATTTTTCGAAATTCTCTGTACGTTACACTGATCGACATGAAACTGATGAAAGCCTTATGGCACAACGACGAAAATTTTGTGATAATAACAACAAAGATGAGGATAATAGACTGCATGCAAAGAAACTTATTTAAAATTTGCCAGCAAATAAAGTAATCGTATGGCGAGACCTTAGTTAAGAAGATATGCCCTGATTCTTCTTGAAGATTCCAAAGAATATGTATCTTTCTTTCTTTCTTTCTTTCTTTGTGTCTGTCTCTCTTTCTCTCTCTCTCTCTCTCTTTATATATATATATATATATATATATATATATATATATATATAAACAAAATTCTTTCTTTCTGTTTATATATATATGTATGTATATATATATATATATATATATATATATATATATATATATATATATATATATATATATATATATATACTTACATATATATATACATATATATATATACTTACATATATATATATACATATACATATATATAAATATATATATACTTACATATATATATACATATATATATATATATATATATATATATATATATATATATATATATATATATAAATTAAAAGTATAAAATGGAAAAAAAAGGGACTCGTAATCCTTTGATTAAATGTAAGGAATGAATAAAATGTTACTTTTCTTTACATAGGACCGGCTGATGAAACTTTATATAAACAGCCTAAAGAACTAGTACTATGTAAAATGGAAAAAATGCGTCATTATAATCGGCGGGACAATCGGGATTGTCTAACAAATGCTGCCCAATGATGGACTCATGTAGTGTTTCAGTGGTTCTTTTAATACGATTCTAGAACGCAAATAGCAAGCAAATGACACTTTCTGCCTAACCAAGCCAACTAGGTCATAGAAACACTGGTTCTTTAAACCGTATAATTTTACTATCAATAACGCGTTTAAGGACATTAGTAGGATAAGCATTACCTTAAAAAATTTCTTGGATCCAAGCAAGTTCTCCGTTTAAAAAGCTAGGAGAAAAAAATCATCAAAGCGCCCTGAACCAGTGTAGAAACTAGACCCAATTTTACGGGCCTTGGGAATAAAAAACTTCCAACTTGTGTACAAACTTGTAAAAGTGAAACTGGTGACAAAAACGCCATCCTTGCGTTCTACGAGAACATCTAGAAAGAACAAAGTACCATCACTGTCAACATCCGTAGTAACCTAAAGGAGGGAGAGAATTGAGTTCCGCAAAAAAATCAGTGGCGTTCTCCAGCAGAATCAGATATATATATATATATATATATATATATATATATATATATATATATATATATATATATATATATATATAGCCAATTGGGATTTATTTATCTAAAATGTTTATGAATACCTAAAATATACACATATACTCGTTGCAATAATATAAAAATAAAAAGGTGCATATGTACATGCATAGACATAAATGAATAAATATAGTGTATATATATATATATATATGTATATATATATATATATATATATATATATATATATATATATATATATGATTATTTATTCGAAAATTATCACATACATGTTATAAAATTACTACCAAAATAGCCATTTCATTTCAACGCTTCTGTTGTCTTATCAAGAGAGGTTGTTGAATGTAGAAGCCGATTGTAGATTCTACATTCAACACCATCACTTGATAAGACACCAGGAATTTTGAAACAAAATGGCTATTTTTGTAGTGATTTTATAACATGTATGTTACAATTTTCGAATAAGTAATTATATTTGTTCTACTCTGTATTGAACATTCCGTAGATTTGATCGTGTTGAAAACTGCAGTAAACTTTTGTAAATCTCTACGGAAATTATTTTCAATATAAAAGGATCAACTGTTCGTTACGAAAAATCTAATGTCCCAAATTAGACAGTAAATGGTGTCTTTTTTATTTCGGAGTGAGTGTAGTCTTTCTCAACGAAATATGGCATATTATAATGTAAAAATATTATTTCTGCTTTGTCTTGTTCCCTGACGAAAGATAAGTCGGTTTATCGCACTAGAAACTGAATGAATAAACATTTTTGCCATTGAAAAAAAGTTAATACATCTAAGTGTTTCATTTTGTAATTAAAAAATTAAGCCACCGAAAACAAGAGGGCATATCCGTAAAACGATTCGTCAGCAGATTCAATCCACCATCAGCAAGAACCTAAAAGCTAATCTTTGACTCAGACGGCAAGCAGTATATCTTCTTTCTTATTCTTCCATGCTTCCTTCAGGGCGTAGGCGATGATGGCCATGCACAATTTCCTGTCCCTTCTAGCTCTTAATAAGTTTGTTCTGACATTCACGTACAGATATCTCAGTTCAGTACTCTTTTCCTCGTTTCGAAGATGTTGGACAGCGTAAACGTGAGAGATTGCTTCTGACATGTGGGAATAAATCAGTTGAATTCTGAAATCATAGCGTGTTGATCTGGTTCGTATTCTTCAGCACTCTACTCATTCGACGAAATCCTACAGTAAATGCTGCCGTGGATAAGAATATTATTGAACAGAATGTTTTGCCTTTTCTGAGACGTTCATCGTTTCATAAGCCTCTATCTCTATACAAAATAACTGACGTTATCATAATTTCAAAACGAGAAAACAATTCTTCGAAGCTGCAAAACATTCAAAGTACAGATTTTAATCCAATTGAAATCCATTGTACATCGGTGATATGAAGAAAAGGAAACGGGCGATATCGATTTGTACCAGAATCTACAAGAGAAAATCATGCCTGAACATTTTAACAAATTAGTGAAGACCTGTGCACGTAGACATGCTGAAGGATTTTACAAGCCATTGGCATGTGAACATCATATGCTAATTTTGTATAAAATGAGAAATGTTGTTAATTTCATTTACATTTTACAATTCTGTTCTACAACATCGGACGCTTCATTTTTCTATAAACAACATTTGATTTCTATATTTTACTTTATATTTGTAGATTATTTTAAGGATGCTTATTTTAATTTCTATCACGATCCTGAAGAATTGTATATTTTATTTTAAACTTTCGCTCTCTCATAATAGAAATTAATGCTCCCAGAAATTACAACAGATAAACAATTAGCACTAAAAGACTATATGTTGGATAGTACAAGATTGCAACTACAAAACATTATTTTTCCATATTGTTATCATGATTGGCTAATATTTCGTGGATAGAGAATTGTGCGAGATTGCCGGTAAAATGGGTTTACATATTCATCGCTGTTCCTATTGCTGAAAAGCATTTTCTAACAATGTTTACAACCACTGTTTGGTCTTCGTTTACTTTTAATCAGTATAGCTGAGCGTCAATGCTTGAAGTTTTTCATAATCGAGGAATTCAGTCATTGCTTTATACTTTCTTGTCAGACGTTATGTTGCCAGACCGCATTTAACATTGTTTTGTAACGAAGCAAAATAATAAATAAATGAATTGTTACTGGCGTAATTGTTCAAATTCCACTGCCATAGCTTCAACATCGGCTTCTGATTTTGTAGGCCTAAATAATATATATATATATATATATATATATATATATATATATATATATATATATATATATATATATTTACGTGATATACCCATGTTCCCTTTCATTAGTCTTCCTTATTATCTCGCCGCTTTATAATTATATGTAATTTGCTTCTTGTTAATTTTTGTCAGACGTTTTTGATTTTATTCATCACCTTTCGAAGTTTTTCATTTGGCCATGTTTTTCATTGCAAAAATTCTAAATTTGAAATTCTTTTTTTCTTTCTTTTCGTTCTTTTCTTCTTTCTTTCCTTTTGTTTATTTTTCTCATTTTTCTTTTGCTGTCTTTTTCTTTTTCTTTTCATTCTTATACATTATTTTCCTTTTTCTTTTCTTTTCATTCTTGTTATCAAATATTATCCCTTTGCTTCCTTCACTCTTTCTTTCTTTTTTCTAAACATATATTTCTTTTACTTTTGAAATTTTCTTCTTCCGCTTTTTCTTCATCTTCCTTGCAATATTTTATTTCTATATTTATCTCTTAAATTCCTTTCGCAACCTTCTTCTTCCTTTACTGCTGCTGTTTATTATTATTATTATTATTATTATTATTATTATTATTATTATTATTATTATTATTATTATTATTATTATTCTGTTCTTATTTGTATTATTTTTTACTTTCTACAAAAATTCATTTTTATTTTATTTTTTGCTTTATCTCATCATCATCTTCTCTTTTTACACTATTGTCTTCTGCAAATGACTATTATTATTGTTATTATCATTTTTATCATCTCTTGAGATTCATGATTATCTGACACACTGAAATTCTTTTCTTCTTTTCTTACTTTTTCTCTTAAATTTCATTCAATTCTCTATTATTTCCTTTAGAAAAATTTCCCGCTCTTTTTCTCTGATTTCCCGCCATTTATCTCCCATCGTCCGCCATTCGGTATTTACACTCAGCACCCATTCAATTTGCTTGCATTTCTTTTCTTCTAATTTCTTTTTTTTTTTCATTTTCTTTTCACCGCTTTTGTTTTTTCTTATTTTCTTTCTATGCTTGTAATTTTTTTCTTTTTTTGTTCAACTTTATGATTTTTATGTCAGCGAAATTGTCTTATTTCAACCTCCACAGTCACCCTCCCCACTATTGAGCTTCATTTTTATCTCGATTAGAATCCTCTCTCTCGCTCTCTCTTTCTTTGACTTTCTCACTGTAATCGTCGTTACGTGCATACGCGCCAATGCAAATTCGTACGCCTGAATGTATGCATCAGAGTAGGGGCGTCCCCGCGTGTTTTTTAATCTAAATTTATTTATACGTATTTGTATATAAATAGACCGATGTCTATTAGCACATCAGTTGATTCACGTTTCTAATAAATTTGATACACACACGCATGCGCACACACATACACAATAACCCACTCACACACACAGACACACACCACACACACAGACAAACACCACACACACAGACACTTCTCCCATATATATATATATATATAGAGAGAGAGAGAGAGAGAGAGAAAGAGAAAGAGAGAGAGTATAAACCTGCATAAAAGCACGTAAGTATTTTTCTTAAATTATGGTTTGGTTGGTAACGAACTATAGGAAAGTAAAACGGAGTGACAATCGAACTTGCTAGCAAAATGCATCAATAGTAGAAATTATCCAACATAAAACTTCAAAAACGTAAATATCGTAGAATGTACCGCCCAAATCATAGAGCGCTATTTCCATGCCAAATGGTCTGACGAATTACATTCTTTAGTTCTAAACTTCGCAGCTAACCCCCGCCCCGTTTGATACATAGACTTGGACACTCTACCCACTTTTCATTATTAAGAAGGGCGTTTCACTCGGACAGCTTCTTCGCAAGAACCAACTCTTTATGGAACATACTTTCGTGTGAATCTTAATCTCTACATGTTTAGGCTTATCTTTCCTCCATATCTTCATAATCGGCACTGCTTAGCTCCTCTTACGTTCATGCAACAGCTTCTTTTTACATCACCCTGTATTTGGGATTTTGTATTGGTAAGCATTATTTTTAAGAAATGTAGATGCCAGTCCGATTAAATCGTCGAGTAATAAAAATAATCCATCTCAAAATTTTTACACATTTAAGTCGATGCACTCAAATGGCGGCGTCATAAAAAAGACAAGCATTTATTTTTGTCCCAGATGGAAAGATGCAGTCTTCAGTAGTTTATCATTTGCTTACTGGAGTGGTATCGATTTTGATAGTGTCGATGAAATGTTACGTAATTCAAAGAACACACAAACGTACACAGACTCACGCAAAATTCATGGATGCTTCGTAGTGGAACAAACCTCGAGTCTTTTTTCCAATCAAAGAAAACTAGAACATAGAAAGGCACATTTTCAAAGCAGGAGTACATTCGCCATTTTTTTTTAAAATAACACTTTTTGTTACCAACATTTTTTGCTGCTTAAATAAATATGAACAAATATATGACAAATTTTCAGTAAGTTCGGAGCAATTACGTGGGAGTGATTCGAAATGTGCGGCTGGATTTGAAAATCTAAAACTTTCCTTGACATATTTTCTCTCTTCAATAAATTTTAAAGAGCATTAAAAATTTAATTACATAAAAGATGTATAAAGAAAATGGATTATTAGTAAAATTAAAAGAAAAATCAAAATCTGTTGTTTTGTTTGAGACAGTGTTGATATCAATAAATACATACGAGGTTTGTCTGTTATGCAAAAACCGTTTGCGTGACCTGAATGTAAAATTGGCAACAGATCTGCAGATCCGTTTCGATGAATTGCATTTCAGTTGAAGCCCCTATATATCTATCTATCTATTTCTCTCTTTCTCTGTCTCTCTCTGTATATATATATATATATATATATATATATATATATATATATATATGATGGATTGTCCAGTCGAGTTCGACGTATGAGGTTCCAACGACCACAAACTAATTATCTGCATGACTATGACGGGCATGGCATTTGAGACCGACTCAGAAATTGCACAAAAGACTACAAACAGTACAGGAGAATATACTGTATCCAAGTGCAGCAGGAATCCTGTTAGATGTCTTATTTTGCTTTCTCATTTCATGATGCTTACTTCTCAGTGCAGCTATATTAATGTTGTATTTCTTTAGGTCCAATGCGACCAGATCTTTTTTTTCTTTCTGGTGCTGAGTTGTTGTCCTGGAGAATTTGTACATTCCAAGTGCCAAGATGAAGTTAATGTTGTTTTGTAGAGTTTTTCACAGTATCTGGATATGTGTGGAACTAATTAGATTTGTTTCAAGTGGTAAAAGCTTGTGTCAGACCATCCACATTTTTGGATCTGTTGACAAAAAAGTAACGGTGCAAAAGTCTTGCACGGAAACTCCGAACGACAGTCCATATGTGTTATTATTGCGGAGTTTAACCACTCCGGATCACAGTCAATACCAGCCAGTGCACGCCTCTCGGCAGACACATGCAATATAATGACGGGGTTAAGCTGTCATGAGTTTCTATTCCCATCTGAAGTCTTTTTTTTATCGTGAAACCAAAACTAAAAGGATTGCTAACCAAAGCTCAGAGAGACTCCTTTCACCCACATCAAGAACAGCTAGCCCGCGCCAGTTCTCAACCTGGTACTTTGCATAGCTCCACGGGACATATATATATATATTTTACACTGGATGTCGGAGTAAACAGATCGTCATCAACGTGACAATATATTGCTATACTTTTAAAATAATAATAATAACGTATAAAATTATTATTAATTATATGAAAATATTTTATTATTATTATTATTATTGTTGTTGTTGCTGTTGTTGTTTTTAAAATATTTGAAAGATAAATACAAAATTGACTAGTAGTAAAAAAGAAAACAAAATACTATTATAACTGGGAACGTTTTTTCAACAAAATTGAAATTACGTTACTTTGCAATTAATAAAGTAGAAAATGTAAGAAAATAAAATTTATACCAAATGTTATTAAAATAATCTTTAAATATGAATAATAATAGATAAAGAAATCGGCAATAATGAGTCACTAGTCAAAGATGAACAAAATAAACATTACAAAAATGCTTTCCTCTAATTCTGAAAATTACGAGCACTTTCGTAAAAAAAAAAAACAGATAAATAATTTTTGACGCTTAGATATAAATAGATAAGAATTATGCCACTATAATTAATTTAACAAATACAATACATTAAATATACTTAACTCTTAGCGAGATATCCTTAAACTATGCATTATTTAAGAAAAAGCCATTGGTGGACCCAAAGGACAGCTTTTCAAGAGACTTAAATAACATTAATCAAGAGAAAATCTTGAACAAGGACAGCAATAAGAAAAAGACCTAAAGGTCAACATCTACCTACTGGGTAAAGTACTCGATGCCTAAATTACTTAGACAGAGCAAAAAATGCTTGACAATATTAATTTGGATGAAAGGATGGCCCTATTCATAACTCGAGTTTATCCCGATCTTCAGACGACTTGAACAAAAATGAAAGAAGTGGGAAGCAGCTTTATATAACCCATGACTATAAATTTCACATCTTAAAGCATCACGGACATGTATGTATGTATATATGTGTGCGTGTTTGTGTGTGCGTATGTGTGATAGAGAGAGAGAGAGAGAAAGAGAGAGGGAGAGAGAAATGCTTGATGGTCAGTCAGAAAAAAAAACTGATAGAGTGAAAATATTCGTCAAAACGAAAGCTGTTAAGAATATTAAATGAATTCATTTCATAAAAATTAAAAGGGTAATTAGTCCACTCACCCCGACCCCCAAAAAAGAAAAAGTAATTTAGCTTGAAAAAATATTCGACGAATCTTTTGGTCTAAATGGAAATAGGGTGAAGATTTGTAGACTCTAAAGAACATTCGCTAAAAACACGAAATCAATGAAATTTAAATAAACTTCACAAAGAAAAATTATAAGTTCGACAAATAAAAATAAATGAAAACTGATTTTTCAAGCGTAATTTATATTTATGAATGTAGAGCTAAATTAGATTTTGCTGATGTTGGAGTTGGAGGTTGTGTTTGATAAGGAAATAATCAACAAACACGAACCTAACAGTGAAAAGGTTTGATAATTCTTTGTGCTCTTACTGTAGGTTGTAAAAATAGAGAGGTTTTCAAAGTTGATGATCCTATTTAAATAAATTATTTTAAGTTTTTGAACAAGTCGTTTTTCAGTCACACATGCTACAGTCAAGAATGTTAAGCTAAAGTTTATATTTATACAAAATAATGTACTTTCAATTTTCTTCGTATGACGAAAATTTGATCAAAATCTTTTGCTTTCCCTATATTTATTGTGGAAACTTTAACTGGCATAATGTACACTCATATATTTATCATGTTAAATATAAACCTGTCAGTCCATTCAAATACATTTACATATTAATGCACACACACACACATACACATACAGACACACGCTGATATCTATCTATCTATCTATATATCTATCTATATATATATATATATATATATATATATATATATATATATATATATATATATATATATATATATGAAAACGATACAATGATAAAGTACACTATATTTATGGATTAAGGTGCTCAGTATCAGAGATAGAGCGTAAGTAAATATAAAACAGATACACACGTCTTCCAACTACCCGCCATCAATATTCAAGCACATCTAAATCAATTCACCGCAGGTTATTTGACAATTCTTCCAGTGAATCGATCTTGAAGGAAGCCAAGAAAGATTATGAAACAGCCCTAAAAGATTGTGGATTTTTGCAACACTCAAATACAGAATAAAAAAGGAAACGAAACTCCATATCGTTCAACCTGCTGTACAACAAAATCGTTAAAGCAAACCGAGGAAAAGTATTCATTAAACTCATTCACACTCCACAAGACATTCAACAGAAACAGTAAAAATTTGCCACAGTTGCACCTAGAACATGGAACAAAAAAGCATAACATAAAAAAAAAGCCAAACGCATAAATCAAAGACACATGTAACTGCAGAGCAAAGAACTTATGTCCCTTAAACGGCAATTGTTTGTTAAACAATATAACATGCCAGACCACTGTAAAATCAGTAGACGGAAAAATATACATAGGAGTAACCGAAGACCTTTGAAACAGAGAAACTACGCACATAAAACAACCTTTACGAAAAGTAAATACGTGAACAACACAATGCTTTCTAAATACATATGGGAGATTAAAAACAAATATAAAATCACAGCAAAAACATCATGAAAAATAAGTAAAACAGCATCCAACCTACAACAATAAATCAAAGAACTGTAAAGAAAGAATCGTCTGGAGGAAAAATAATTATCTTCCTAAACTCAAATTACTAAATAAACGATCACAACTCATCACAAAACAAAACAGACACGAAAAGGAATTCTGACGGCGTTACTTGAAAATCAAAAACTAAAAACGAATACGAAAAAATAAAAATTCGATGATACCTGTCTACTAGGGCGCTTGCTTTTGTAATTGTTCAACACCCATTGAAACCATGCTGAGCAGACCTTAGATACAGTTTCTGGGAGAGAATTGTGTTATCTACACACACACACACACACACACACACACACACACACACACACACACCGGCTGGGTGATGCTTTTGACTTTCATTGATTTCATTGCAAATGTCTAACATAAACTAGGGACAGTGGATAAAGACCTTGGTTAGATCCAGTGAGTAGACCCAAAGACTTGTGTTCAATCCCAGGCTACAGCAGTGGTGAACTAAAACTTGGAGAGTTGTGTTAAAGGGAAATAACTGAGACATCCGGAAACAGCGTGAAACTAGAACAATCTACCACGGTGCACGACATAAAGTGTTCGCTTCGAAATTCTAATCACCTGAAGACGGTCGGAAACATACAACGGCCGAGATGTTATGAATATAGCAATGAATATGGGAACGACAGTCCGAATAATGTAAATGAAGCAAATAAACTAGGGCTTGGATTCTGAGCTCATTTTTAAGCAACTAAATTTCAAATCTTTTAGTTCCTCTATACTTGAACTATTTATAGGACATTATTTCCTTTATTTAAATTTGCTTGATTCATATTAAATATAAACTATTAATTTAAACTATATAAATACACCGCGATGTAAGTGTATGTGTGTGTATGACTGAATTATATACACATACACACAGACACACACACGCATATATATATATATATATATATATATATATATATATATATATATATATATATCCTGTCGTATGAATACCTGTGGACGTAATTTGAGTTCTTGCTCTCATAGTTGTGTACTTCTGTCGCTTCTCTTTACGCGCGTCCCTTCGGGTGCCATCCACCGGCCATAAACCAGACACACCCCGATACCTTCAACCGGCCCCACCTCATCTCTTCTTATGATTCTATCGATGTCAGTATTGTTATTCTAGCCGTGTAAGCGAGCGGCCTAACATTTGATCAGTGGCGATACATCGTCTGACTCCTTTGGGAAGTAAAACGATATCAGAAGTTAACTACAGCGCCACCTAACTAACAGACGGGAAGATAAAATATCGACAATATATATATATATATATATATATATATATATATATATATATATATATACGGACGTTCCTGTCGACATCTCTTTTGCGTTTTGTTTGAATGTTGGATTGGAAGTAAGATGTAATGTGCAGAAAAGCGACAATCAGAAAAAATGTCTTGTATGAGAATAGGAAAAGCTAAAGAAGCCTTATGGAAACCGCGAAAGTAAATTTTTCGTGTCATTTCTCTTGAAAATACCGAATAAGAATAAGTTGAAATCACAAATCGACATCTATATGGGTAATCAGATAGCACTCGTGTGTGACTCCAAATTTTATATATCATATTCACGTTTGAATATCTATCTATCTATCTATCTATCTATCTATCTATCTAGGCTCCGGAAAAAATCATTTCGGTTGAGCTCTCTGGGGGAGGAAGTGTGGATTTGTAAACAGTGACTATTACGGCTATTATAGCAAGACTCTTCGATAAAGCGAACCGAGTCCGATCTGTCTGTTTATGTAAAAATAAATACGCTAAAATTCACCTTCATCCCTGCCGTGAGCCGACAGCTTAGTGATAGAATCTCCATCTGACGCCAATTCAGCTACAACCGGACGTCTAGCCACACTGAATAGCTGTGATACAGCGAAACTATCTGTCGGTGGATAACAATATATATATATATATATATATATATATATATATATATATATATATATATATATATATGCATGTTTCATTAAAAACGATAGACAAGGTACTACGGTTAAGCTTTTTTTAAAATTTTTCTTCGGTTCTGACAAGAGCTTTCTTTTCTGGACAAAGGGTGTGTAAGAACTGTCCAAATGTTTTATATTTCCGAGCGCTTTCGGCTATACCTTTAGCCATTATCAAGGATGATTCGATTTTTCAGTTTAATTGAGTGTGTGCGTTCTGTGTATGTCTTAGTATGTGGTAGGGATGTTTTTAATTTCCGAATACGGTTAGCACATTGTGGCTTTGTTCGTAGTTAATATTGTTAAGAGTTGGCTTTTTCTTTTTTATTATTAAAGCTTCCATTATTTTTAGTCTTTTTTTGCAGGTGGATGCAGTTAATATATTTGTGTTTTCTACTAGTTGTTCCTAATGAAGACGGCTAAATTTGTGTGCGTGTTTAAATGGGTTCTAATGGAGCTGTAATCAGATAGGTGTAACATAAGACGTCTGGATAAGCATGTGGTTGTGTAACCGATGTAACACAGAACACAAAATCGAATCATCGTTGATAATGGCTAAATGTATAGCCGAAAGCGCTCGGAAATATAAAACATTTGGACAGTTCTTACGCACCCTTTGTCCAGAAAAGAAAGCTCTTGTCAGAACACAAGAAAAATGAAATAGAAAGCTTAACCGTAGTACATTATCCGTCATTTTTAATGAAACATGCATAAAGGAAGGATTGCTGCCTAAATATACAACTATATATATATATATATATATATATATATATATATATATATATATAGTATATTCATATCTACCTAACTCTCGCAGTCTACATTGATAAATTTATCCCTGTACATAAATATTTACAACGGTTAGCCTCGTATATCCCTGTGGCAAAAAGAGGATTTCACCAATTTTCTAACGTGAAGATCTTGAAAAGAAACCCTGGAAATCTTGGCTTAAATTACCTCCTGCTATTTTTTCAGTAATTTTTTCACCGTTATTTACATTTTCTACACTCATAATATTTCGGCCGTTCCACTCTCCTACCTTCATTCTGTGATCAGGTTAAATTTCAGGTAATTTCGAACTGAAATCTTTCTCGAAATTCTCGAATCAAAATCCTGAAATGTTAGTGTAAAAAAAGCAAGCTAATGTTCAATTGACTTGTCAAAGCCTCTTACTTTCATGTTAATTAAATCTAACAATTCCTAATTAGACATTTAAATTTTATTATGAATTTATCATCTCACATATTTCATTTGCCCAATGTTACAAGATAACTGCGAACCGCATACACTACTTGTAAAAGCATGCAGCTAAACAATCTTCGCGTTATTAATAAAATAAAAGTGTGTAAGCATTTTATGTAGATTATCCCAAAACTTTTGCACGCCATTGTACTGATGATTCATATTCCTTAATTCTGGTTAGCAAAAGAAATTTAATTCTATTTTATTTGTAATCATTTTTAAATGTGGGATTATCACTATTATTATTGCGTGTTATGTGAAATAAGAGAACAGCTACTGAGGTAATTTGAACTCACCTTCCGCAACTTGGTCGCGTTAAGTTTAAATCTAAAACAATTTCTGAAGATGAAATACGCCGAAAGATATTAAACAAAAATGTGGGTGAAAATCAAAGAGATGGGGAGATTGAAATGACAACTAGTCAGAATTTAGCTGAATCAGAGCTGAGGTCTACTTTTACAAATAGTCTAGGAAGTTAAAGAAAAATATTCCAGAACAAAGAGAAAGTGAATTTTTACAAGAACACTTTCAAAATTGATCCGCATAAATTCGATATATAAAATACTCAATTTCACGCACACACATATACACATCCACAACCACCCTATATAGTATAGTATAGTATAGTAAAAGTATAGCATAGTATTAAGTACTAGAATTGCTGGGTTTTTTTCCGGTTGGAAAAAAAGCCTTTTGTTCAGGCAGTTTTTTGTCATAAAGTGATCGATATCAAAATTTGGGACAGAGCGTTAATAGAATCTTTGCTGAGTGGTGTTGGTTCAGTCATGCCTACTACGTAGTTTCGTGAGCATATCAAGATAACATGTTCAATCTTTAGGGCCTGATTTCTTTTCTGCTGCTATTTCTCAATTTTACTGTGCTTCTGTGCGATTTGGTGTAATTTGATATCTTTTTATAGGTGTTTTTTAACTTAATGGGTGTTATTACTTAAGTTGTATAGGGTTTATTGGTGTTTCTTGGTGTTTGCTTTGTGTTGTGGCGAACTCTTTCTGGCTTACTTATTTTACTTAATTGCTTTATGTGGGATTAGTTCTTTTACTATATAGGTTTGACCTACTTTATGTTATTAAATCAGTACCAAAATCAAATGGAAAATTATAAAAAAAGAGCACCCCCGCATAATAGCAATTGCAGAAACTGCAAACTATTCCCAGAAGTGAATTTAACAATAATTACTTTAAAAAAAAACAAAGCAAACTACTGAACAAGAAAAACGAAATAAAGCGGAAATGCAGACACTCAAATAAATATCTACTTGGTTGCTTAAATCCCAATATAAACAGAGACGCACAACATATACCTAATCACACCTAAATAAAAATAAGATAAAAAGTATACACATACACAAACAGAAACACTTAAACACACGGAATTGAAGTTATGAATAAACTGAAATTGTCCAAAGTTCATTTTTGTTATATTCTTTCGAATATCACATTCATTGTTAAGAAGCGGGTGTTAATCAGTTTGGTAAACACACTTTTGAAACATGCACTTATAGATATTCAATAAATGGTACTTAACAGTTAGAAATGACATCAGTTTGAATTCATTACAAATACAATTCCAGCAATATAAAGACACGAAAATTTAGTTATATAGCACACTTACCATAATAGTAAGCCTTTATTCTATAGCCTTGATTGACAACCAGTCTACTGTAGAAAGAAACGGCAAACTACTGCAGGAAAATCTACCTAGTCAGTGATTAATCGAAAGAGACATGATCGCCCAAGTGCGTATTACGTATGTATGACATGCATTGAATATGTTTAAGGCTTACACTTGGAGCCTTGTGTACGTTTATAGGACTAAGAACAAAAGTTGATGAAGCTCTTTAGATGTTTCCCCAGCAGCAGGCATTAACTCTTGCGAGTTGAACGTTATTTCTTTTTAATTTCATTTTATTTGGTTTTCGTACGCGCTTTCCTCAGACCTAAAATTTATTGCTTACTGAGAAAAAATAATAGTTTTAGGTTATGGACACTGGAATCGATATACGAATGTAAGGTAAGTATTATCGAAATCTGTCACTGTGGCTGCGTCTGGAACTGAGCTATGGTCTTTTATATAGGAACTTATATTGATCTGCAAACGTGATTTCGCCTGACGAAAAATGGTACAGCGTTTTGAGCTGTTGTTAGAAAATGATGTTCATGTTTATTATGCATTTTTGGTCTCTTTTGACTTTTGAGGTTCCATGTAGCTTACAAGAGTGTTGTATTATGTGCATATATTTCTTGTTAAAGTAATAGAATTAAAACGAAAAAAATATAAAATAAATTAAACTAACATTTGTATGCAAATCCAATTCTAATCAAGCACCTAACACACGCACGAGAGCACACAGCCACACACATTTAACACATGCAAACACACGGACCCAACACGCGCACTCCATAGACACACAATCATTCAACACACACACACACACATTCAGCACATACACATACACACTCAACACACACCACGGACCCAACACACACATACACGCACTTAACACACACACTCACTCAAGACACTCTCACTCAACACACACACTCAAACGGACTCAACACTAAACGTACATGCACACACACATTGAGATGATCTGCTAAAGACACAAATTTGAAAGAGATTTACAATATCTTCTTTGCCCATTCATCTGTGTCTGTTTTTTGTTCTTCTGCGAGAAGGTGAGATGATCAAGAAGTAAGAATGAAAAAATAAACAAAAGCTAACATCTAATGATAACCGAATGCAATATACAACTGAAGAATCGATCATCCAAAACATTCAGTTAAAAAACTTTAATAAACCGAAAAGGAAATAGAATAATGGAAATACAGGTAAAAAAAAAGCAATTCTATCAAAACATGAAAGCTGAAAAGCCATGCGAAACTTGGGTTCGCTTTTTCGGTCTTTTTTTTCTGCAAAATTTTCTATTATTTAGCATCTTAATTTCTCCAATATTTAGAAGATTTGCTATCTACTCTATATACAGTTTCTTTGTTATTCAGTACCTTTGTTATGCAGTACCTGTGTTAGGCAGTACCTCTTCATCGCCGGAACTATTTTATAAATAGCATATTCATGTTTTTATTCTCTTACAGCTTTGGCAATTTCTCGTCGAGTTGCAAAAGCTTTTTCTAATGTATAAAATTGTATAATTCCAACTCAGTTGCTTCTTCTTCTTCTTCTTCTTCTTCTTCTTCTTTTTCTTCTCCTTCTTCTTTTTCTTCTTCTTCTTCTTCTATAGTTCTCTAAAACTTCTTGAGCCCTGTGGCTCTAAATAAGGTTTGTTTGTAATTTTTTGCTATCTCTCCTAATCCATGTTCTACCAACCAATTACATAAGCTCATTAGTTAGCCTATTCACTGTTTTCTTTCGTCTCTCCTGACTTCATTATTTCCTACGTGTCTCCGAGCTTTCCTTCCTCTTTATGTGTCCCAGATATTTCAATTTGTCACTTTCTGGTTGCAAGTATAAATGTTTTTTTGTTTTCAATTTCTCTAAAATCCCTCATTACTCACATATTCAATCTATGAGATTTTCAGCATCCTTCTTTAGAAAAACATCAAGTCTATTCTTCATCCGTCAGAAAATTGTCCAGCATTCAGTTCCATATACAAGGACCAATATTACATAACTGTTCAGGGATCTTCTTTTTTTTTTTTGTTTCTAACGACATTTTCTTGTTTCTTAATATTTTGCTTAGCTTATGGAAGGCATCATCCCTATTTCAGTTCGTTTTCGGATTTTGTTGTTGTATCTTCCGTCCCCTATTAAAACATAATATCTGTTAGATATTAAACTTTTTGTACTTGTTTTGTTATCTCCAATTTCAGTTCGCATCTGAGTCTGTTCCTTTTGTTGTCAACCATATATTCTGTCTTCTTACAAATGATGTTTAGTCCTTTCACTTTATTTTACTAACTTCTGTAGAAGTTCCCGTACTTTTCTTTCTGTTTCTGCTATCATCAAATCTGCTTATATTATGTTATTAAGATTGTGGCCGCCAGTAATAAATTCTATTTGGACTTATAATTCTATCAGGATAGTCTCACTGTAAAGGTTGAATAAGTCCTTGTCAGAAAGGGGTGTTCTCAATGTCCTTATACATCTCTTTGCAATTCCTGAGTCTGTCACATTGCAATATGGGTGTGGTCTGGATCCACTTCAATTGACATAGCCTCACTTTCATATGACTGGATCGAGGTCGCTCCCCTAATGGGAACACGGGTATAAAATACGATATAAAACTGAATTGCTGGCTCTCTTATTGATTGTGATGTAGTCGAATTGGTTCTTGATTTGTCTTTCTGAACCTTCCATGTCAATAAACCTCTTAGGTGCTCTTGAACCTAGGTATTACTCATTATCTGGTCGTTTGCTGTGCAACGTTGGACCCATTTTCTTCGAGGTTCATTTCAGTTTCCTAGTCCGTAATTGTCAAATACTTCGCCAGCTTGCTCTTTTCTTACATTTTGGCATTCTCTCATGACGATTGTAAATTCCTACGATTTGTATTTAGCTCTGGCATTGTAGAATGTGTAGTAAAGTTCCTTCCTTCTTTGTGCTGTCAGTATATAAAACTCGGTATATGACTACAATGGGTATCTTAAAAGTCGGTACCTCCACAGATTCGCGATAACTCAGGATTAGAGCAATTTTAAAAAATGAAAAAACTTTCTTTGAATTTTTTATTTTAGCTTTAATTTCAAGATAATTAAAATTGGCTGAAAAGAGTTTTTTTTTTTTTTTTTTTTTTTTTTGTAAGAGAAACTGTCACAGTATATATTAGTCCGAGTGCTTATCGGGAAAGATTCATAAGATATGTGCTCCATACAACATCAGGAAAATATTCACAAATAGTTTGTTGGTCAAGTAGAAAAAGAACGCGTCATCAATGCAAAGTGAGAATACTTTGTAATGAAACTATATTAAGTCCTTGTCGAAATTGATGCATATCGATCATTTCCAAAGTCATTACTAGGGAGTTCCTTCCATCTCATGTATTCTAAAAACGTGGTCTTTTTTTTGCATCATTCTCGTTGTACTATAAATTCTGTCCCCGAAATTATTTTGCATAGTTGTTTCATTTGGGGAAGCGTCTTTTAAATACATATAGATCTCATAAATTAACGTGAATATTGTGTTTCTATGAAATGACTAATTACTGCGAAGGAAATCTACAAATAAATAAATTAAATTCAATTAAAATCACTGAATAAAATATTGCTCAAGTACGAACAGTATCCATTCACTGAAGTACAGTGTGCGAAGGATAAAATGCCTAAATGACGCAAAAATGAAAATAAAACTGACACCTCATTTTAACAGATATATTTACCAAAATTACACAAAAAATATCTTGATATTACTAAAGAGTACATTTATTCAATAAATTTCCATTGGCTCCAATCACGTCCTCCATGCCTAAATGACGCAAAAATGAAAATAAAACTGACACCTCATTTTAACAGATATATTTACCAAAATTACACAAAAAATATCTTGATATTACTAAAGAGTACATTTATTCAATAAATCTCCATTGGCTCCAATCACGTCCTCCAAACGACTTCGGAATCTCCTGCAACTTTTCTGGACTATCTCCTTGTTTAAATTGGTGAATGCTGCCATAATCCTTGCCTTCGGTTTATCGTTGGTGTGACAAGAAGTTTTTGTGGGTTTCTCAATCAACTACGTTCCACATATAATAATCAAGGAGGTTGCAGACTGGGGTGTTAGGTGGCCAGATATAAAAGGTGATGTAGTCGTAAATATTGTCTGACAGCCATGAATACCTAATCAAGCTACATGATGTAGGGCTTCGTGTTGAGTATGAGGCCCTCATCAACAAAACGTGAGTTCTTTCCTCATCAGGGCGATCAGAATGAGTTTTACGAGCTGCCGTACTTTCATAATCACCATTAAACTCATCTATCTCTTTCCGAATCCTCTGTACTGTCCTCAGATTGACACCCAAACACACTGAAATATGCTCCAATCCGGCGCGAATGCCAAGCAGTACAGCATGCTCTTTCCAAATTTATGGCGCTGTGAATTTCGTTATGGCGCTGGTTTTTTTTTCTCACAGATGGTACCAACTGATCCTGCTATACTGTACAGTCAACAAAATCAAAACAAACAAGACGCATGCACGAAATTAAAAATATAAAAAGACAACAATTTATCCATCGCAACCTGCACTGTAACATGGTAGAGTGACTTATGTCTTACTATGATCCTGAGGACTATGTCGTTGTTTATCTATTGCTAGGTCCAACCTATCCATACAGGTCAATGGGTAGGAGCCAGATAAAACCGAGAGGACCAAATCTCATTGACAAAAAAAAACAAAACAACATGGAACGGACAGTAATTCTCCAACAGATCGATATATTGGCTTGATATGCATTGATCGATGGCGGATGATAAGCGGCACACTAAACTACAATGGTATGGAATCTACCAATTCTATTTAATCTGAATACAGCGGTTGTTAATATTTGCGACCATTAGTAGAGTAGTGCATTTACGACGTCAATTGAAGCAATTGAAAAACCAATTCTTCAAACCACATCGCTCGTTGCGTGGGTCAACAAGTAGGCAGTCATCAAGTGAGAAATCAGGCTGGTAAGGATCTTTCGAGACGGTGAAGAATATCAGTAAATATGTTCAATGAACAATTATTGTTCATAAAAGCGCTCTAAAGCTGTTATCATTATTGCTATCACATTGAGAAGCCCCTTTCACCTTTATTCAACGGCGAAACATAGAAATATTTCAATGATAAAAAGTATTTGGATTCATTCAGTCGAGCCGATCTGAAGTTGGAATAAAATTTATTAAAATCTGTGAACATTAATATACCCAATTCTCTTTCTCATTCTTTCTTATATTCAATTCTGTTATGGTCCGGTTCCTTGTACCACGGTGATAGTCCAAGGTATAACCAATAAAGAAGAACTTGAACACGGATATGGAATAACGCAGATATATTACAAACAGGAATATATACAGAGAAGTAGAAAGTGTTAGTACGAACAATCAGGTTTAGTAGTAATTGTCTGAACGCGACTCTGTTTCGGTCTGCCTCTGACTCGACTGACAAACTCGCTCTCTTTGACTGACTGACAGACTCCTGACGGACTTCACTCCAGACTTCAGACTGAACAGTATTTAGTCATCACACCCCACGTGGGTATCATGTGGCACAAGGCCGGTTTAACGTGGGATCTCCGAGCCCGTGGGCTCGGCCAAAACTATGCCCTTTGAACCCGTATAAACGGGTTCAGGGTCGGTTTACCTCCCCGAAAGAGACTCCGCCCTTCGGCGTAGCCTCGTTCGGGTTCCTCCCCGGCCGAAGGCAGAGAGTTTAACCGATCAGCCAGTCGTCCGACTTCAGACTGAACAGTATTTAGTCACCCCCCACGAGGGCATCATGTGGCACAAGGCCGGTTTAACGTGGGATCTCCGAGCCCGTGGGCTCGGGCAAAAATATGCCCTTTGAAACCGTATAGACGGGTTCAGGGTCGGTTTACCTCCCCGAAAGAAACTCCGCCCTTCGGCGTAGCGTCGTTCGGGTTATTCCCGAACGAAGGCAGAGAGTTCAACCGATCAGCCGGTCAGCTGGTCGTCCGACTTCAGACTGAACAGTATCTAGGCACCTCACCACGATGGTATCATGTGGCAAAGCCCAGTTTAACGTGGGATCTGCGAGCCCGTGGGATCTGCGAGCCCGTGGGCTCGGCCAAAAATATGCCCTTTGAACCCGTATAAACGTGTTCAGGATCGGTTTACCTCCCCGAAAGAGACTCCGCCCTTCGGCGTAGCCTCGTTCGCGTTCCTCCCCGCCCGAAGCCAGAGAGTTCAACCAATCAGCCGGTCAGCCAGTCGCCCGACTTCAGGCTGAACTCTCTACTTCCTGTTGAGGCACTGTATTTATTACGTATGGAATTATATTCTTATGGGTAAGGGCCCATAACAAGTTCAGACCTGTATACAGACATATATACAGTCACAGACAAAAATATATGTAAATATATATATATATATATATATATATATATGTATGCATGTATGTATGTAAGTATGTATGTATGTATGCATGCATATTCAGAAACTCTAAGTTGAACGGTTAACCATAGCCGTGAATAGGTTAAGATTGTAGTGATCGGGGAAACATCCTGTTGGAAGCAGATTCCACAGGGCAGTGGTTCGCGAAAAGACGTTACTCCAGTGGAATCTATTTCTTACTGATGGAATACGGAAGGAATGTGTTTGGTTGCTACTATGTAAGTGGCATGGCGTGTTGAGAGATGTTGGAGGGTGGAGAATATATATATATATATATATATATATATATATATATATATGTGTGTGTGTGTGTGTGTGTGTGTGTGTGTGTGTGTGTGTGTGTGTGTGAATTTGTTTAAAATCAACCAATATTCCTTAAGTGAAGTTTAAGAAAGTTATATTTTTGTAAGATTTTTATTGAAGAGAATTACATTGTAATTGTTGTGGTAGGATCCACCTAATTTGCATAGTGGAGTACCGACCATATAAATATGGTTGGTACCGGGAAGAGAGGGGAGGAACCAAGAGATTCAACCAGAGACTCTGCCCGACTGCGACTCAGTCAATACATTCTCCAGGAACGGTTTTCCCAGGAATATACAAAAGACTATATGTAAATATTGTGTACACTTTTTTGTTTCAATACATTTTGTTCTAAGTACATTTTGTGTTGCATTATTATTCCATGCATTAGTCATGTTTCAACAATGGCGACGAGGTAGAAAGAACCATACAAAAAAAAAAGAATTGATAATTGATAGCTTTCAACAATTGGGACAAGTCATTGAAGAACCCAGGCTGAAGGAAAAAATTATTAATTAAAAGTCCAACATCTAACGGAACGGCGAAGGATTCTGAATTTCTGGATATTTAGAAATCGTTAAAGGACGACTAAGCATAAGGAACGTTCACTCAGAAAAATTTTGAAAGGTGTCGTAAACGAATAACGGTGATTTTAAATTGAAAAAGTTATTTACAACGAGACACCCGTTAAAAAAACTGGCCGACTACAAAAACATGCATGGAATTAAAAGGCGCACAAATACACCGTGTCGATTTTGAAAGGTAACGAACTTTTAAAAAATTATTTTTTTTTTTGCTCAACAATATTTTATAGTGACGAATTTACCTCTGATAATAAAAATCAGAGGTTTGTCATTGAAATACGCGAACAGAAGTAATAAAAAAAAATACCAAAGTTGATTATCACGGGCTTGAATGTAAAAGCAAGACATAAAATAAAAAAGTCGTAAGTTGTTTCGATTTTTCTGGTCAGCTTATATTATATCCATAGATACACAAATTGAAGGTATATTCTTTGTTGCATGAACACTATCAGCTAAAGATGGATGAATTATCCAAAGTCATATCTGAATTATTCAAATCCGAGCAGTTGACTCAGTAACGTCAAAATGAACAGTTTGCCTTATTAATAAGGGAACAACAGATAGCATAGCAAAAATATCAAGAAAAGCAAGATGAAAGACAGCAAAAATATCAAGAAAAGCAAGATGAAAGACAGCAAAAATATCAAGAAAAGCAAGAGGAAAGACTGGGAAAACAGGAAGAAATGCAGATCAAGGTTTTAGAAATTCAAAAGTTAACACTGGAGAAATTAAACAACAATCAAGCAAATGAGGGAAATTCTTCATATTCTAATAACACCATATTTAATTCGCTGGAAACTTTCAACTATGTGCCGGACAAAGAAAAAACGTTTGAAGCGTACTTTAAACGATATGAATATATTTTCTACACAGACTGTGAAAACTGGTCGAATTCAAGAAAAGTCAGTGTATTACTAAGAAAGCTAGGTACAGCAGAACATAGCAAATTTGTAGATTTTATTCTACCGAGAAGAACGAATCAATTAGAATTCTCGGAAACAGTGAAATTGCTTAAGGAGCTGTTTGGAGCAAATATGTCGCTTTAGCATAAGCGATGGTTATGCATGAATGTCGCTAAATCCGATGATCAGGATTATTTTACATATGCATCTATTGTGAATAGACATTGTGACAATTTCAGATTGGCAGAGATTACGGTGGAAGAATTTAAGTGTTTAATTTTTGCTCAAGGACTGGTATCCAGTAAGAGTGCCGAAATAAGATGTAGAGTTTTGTCTAAACTCGAATCTGAACAAAACCTTACCCTGAAAAAGTTAGCAGAGGAGTGTCATCGGGCTGTAAGTTTAAAGAAAGAGTCTCAAAAAATTTTAGAAACTGGCATTGCTTATATTAAAAAAATAAAAAAAAACAGTCAAATTACCCACCAGAAAAAAATTGGAGTAAAAATTCGGCGTATTTTAAAAATAGACAAGAAAAATTAAATAAGAAGAACGAGGAGGAAAAAAAGGTTCCACCATATAATTGCAGACGTTGCAACGAAAGACACTGGGAGGTAAATTGCCCATATAGAAATAAGAAATGTTTCGTGTGCCACAAGAATGGACACAAAGGATCGTGTTGTAAAACGAAAAAATTCAATAGCCGAATTAGACAAACAAATTCGAATATCAAATCAGATAGAGATTTCAGGAAATATGTGACGACTGAAATATTTAAAAAGAATATCAAATTTCAACTCGATTCGGGTTCAGATTTAACAATAATGAACTATAAAACATGGAAAATTTTAAAAAGGCCTACAATAATGAAGTCAACGAAACGCGCTCGAACGGTAACTGGAAAGGAAATTAACTTCGAAGGCGAGGTTGTACTTCCCATGAAATTGTACGGGATCGTTAAAAAAATAAAGGTTTTCATTCTGAAAAATGGAGAAAACTTGATGGGTACAGATTTTATTGAAACATTCGAATTGTGGGATAAACCGTTAAACTCATTCTGCAGAAAAGTAGGAAGTAATACGCAAACAAGACAGGACATTAAAGATGAATTAAAGAAAAAGTTTCCGGAAACCTTCACACCAGGTCTTGGAAGATGTAACAAGTTTGAAGCTAAATTTGAATTAAAGGAAAATACTATGCCAATTTTTAAAAAGAAACGTAACGTGACTTTCGCAAGTGTAGAGAAAATTAACGAAGAACTTGATAGGTTGGAAAAAATGGGAATTATTTCGAAAGTAGAATCTAATTCATCGGTTGCATAAAAAAGAAATCAAACCAAATCAGAGTCTGTGTTGATTTTTCGACAGGGTTGAACTCGGTAATCAAGGACTACCATTACCCGTTACCGAGTCCGGAGGAGATTTTTAACAAGCTAAATGGTGGAGTTATATTTTCAAAAATCGACTTATCAGATGCCTATCTCCAAATTCCCGTCGAAGAGGAATGTTCGAAGTTACTAGGGATAAACACGCATAAAGGGTTATTCAAGTACAACAGGCTTCCTTTTGGTATTAAAATGGCACCAGCCATTTTTCAACAAGCTATGGACGTCATGTTGAATGATTTAGACTTTGCGTGCGCCTACTTAGACGACATCATAGTAAGGAGCGCAACCGTCGACGAACATCGAGAGCATCTCAATCAAGTATTTAAAAAGATTCAGGACTTTGGATTTAAAGTCAAAGAATCAAAGTGCGAATTTGGTTTGGAGGAAATTGAGTATTTAGGTCACATAATCAACAAAAATGGCAGATTTCCAGATCCGGAAAGGTCCAATGCGATTAGAGACATGCCGACGACCACTAATGTGGCGATGCTACAGAGTTTTCTGCGGCTCGCAAATTATTATCAAGCGTTCATTAAAGGAATGTACAATCTAAGAGCTCCGTTGAATGAACTACTAAAAAAAGACAAGGCATGGGAATGGACGGTAGAATGTCAGAAAGCCTTTGATGAAATAAAGAAAATGCTTACATCCGACCTCTTTTTAACCCATTACAATCCAAAACTTGATATTGTAGTGGCAAGTGACGCCAGTTCATACGGGATAGGAGCGTGTATTCAACACATAATGCCAGATGGTTCTAGAAAACCAATTGCACATTCTTCGAGAACTTTACTCCCAGGAGAAAGAAGTTACTCACAGATCGAAAAAGAGGCGCTGAGTATCATTTTTGCCATAACAAAATTTCACAGATACATCCACGGCAGACATTTTATGCTTGAAACGGATCACAAACCTCTGATCACTATTTTTGGTTCAAAGAAAGGGTTACCCGTTTATACGGCAAATCGTCTGTTGAGATGGGGAACCATTCTTCTCAATTATGATTTTCACATAAAGCACCTGTCATCCAAAAATATAATTCATGCGGATAGTTTATCAAGACTCGTACCGAGTCAAGAAGAAAGGTTCGAAGAATCAATCATTGCAAATATCAGAGCAGATTATGAGGTGAAAAGCATGGTAAACAACATTTTAAGAGAGCTACGGGTTACATCAAAGGAAATCAAAAAAGAAGCTGAAAGCGATGATTTCATTTTAGAAATAAAAAGCAAAATGGTAGCAAATGACCAAAAAGTGCAGGAGATTTATTCAATTTGTGAGGGATTTTTATTATATGGTGAGAGAGTAGTAGTACCAAAAAAGTTGCAGAAAAGAATACTACGGGAATTTCATATGGGTCACCCGGGGGTTAATAGAACAAAAAGCTTAATGCGAAGCTTTGTATATTGGAAAGGAATGGATGTGGATATCGCAAACATGGTTCATCGATGTAAAGGGTGTGCGTTAGCAGCTAAGGCACCACCTATAGTACACAAACCATGGCCCAAGATGGATCATCCGTGGACAAGGTTACACATTGATTTCGCTGGTCCAGTAGAAGATTATTACTACTTAATAGTGGTAGATAGTTTTACAAAATGGCCGGAAGTACTACGCTGCAAAAAGCCTACGTCCAATACCACAACAACTTTCTTGCATGAACTATTTGCACGGTTCGGTGTGCCAGAGTGTATTGTGAGTGACAATGGTACACAATTCACTTCTGAAGAATTTAAGGAATTTTGTGAGTTATATCAAATTAACCACATAACGACGCCGCCGTATCATCCGAGGTCCAATGGACTCGTAGAAAGATTTGTCGATACTTTAAAGCGCTCGCTGAAGAAAGCCTCAGGAGTTCCAACGGAAAAGGCGCTTCAGCAATTCCTACAAGTATACAGAATCACGCCAAACCAGAGAACACACTCAAACATGGGACCAGCTGAACTAATGTTCGCTAGGAAAGTTAAGTCAGTGTTTGACAAGCTTTTGCCAGGAAAAAATAGAGTAAAGAATACTATGTATACAGCGAGAAAAAGATACACCTCCGGAGAGAAGATGTTTTTCAAGTGCTACAAAAACAACGTTGAGTTCTGGGAGCGAGGCATAGTGGTCAAGAGAATCGGTGACCTGATTTGCATAATTAAAGGGCCGAAGAATACTCATAAAAGGCACCAGAACCAACTTAAAAAATGTTACGTTCTAGAGCATGAAGAGAGTATACCGGATGAGGAGGAAGATCCCATTGATGTAATGTATGATATGTTTCAAGTAGAACCTCCGCAGAATATTCCTGAACCGAGAAGATCCGGTAGGAAACGAAAGTTCACGGAACCATTGGACGTGAATCCAAAACGGAAAAAATATTAAAATTAAGCGGATGGACATATGCATATGAAGTATGCAAATGGATCTACAAAGAAATAGCCATAATCATCAACCCATATAGGAAGCCAGTTTGAAATCCAAAAGGGATTCCAAGGCTTGGGAGGGGGGTGTTGCGGTAGGATCCACCTAATTTGCATAGTGGAGTACCGACCATATAAATATGGTTGGTACCGGGAAGAGAGGGGAGGAATCAAGAGATTCAACCAGAGACTCTGCCTGACTGCGACTCAGTCAACACATTCTCCAGGAACGGTTTTCCCAGGAATATACAAAAGACTATATGTAAATATTGTGTACACTTTCTTGTTTCAATAAATTTTGTTCTAAGTACATTTTGTGTTGCATTATTATTCCATGCATTAGTCAAGTTTCAACAGTAATGTATAACAGTTGGCTAAAAATTGTTGTTTTAATGATTACGAAAAAAACTCTTTCCCATCAATTTAAATTAGTTTTGAAATACAGAAAATTATTTTGCTTATTATTAAATTCAATCTATTCGCTTGAAATTAAAGTTGAAATAAAAGCTTCAAGGAAGAATTTTTCATTTATAAAAATTCATTTTAAACCTCAGCCATCGAGTTTCTTTTGAGGTACTTTTAACAAACAACGCTATTGGTAATGCCTCCAAAAGCAACTGCTAGGTCTACATCTAGGAAAAATGGTTCACTGTGTCGTAGTAGAAAATCTATCTTAAATATTTATAAGTCAACTATTTGTTCATGTTTCGAATATTGCTACCACATATTGTCTGAGGTATCTGCTATATATTTAGAGATTCTTGATAATATCCAAAGAGGAATTTGCAATATCATTGGTCCTCGCCTAGCATCTTGGCTTAAGTAACTTTCCCACCGCCTTAATTCCGCTACCGTGCGGCATTTCTATAAATACGGTCACGATAATTCTTCTGATGCATTACGGTAACTAAACTTTATGAATTTAAGCGCAGTACCAAATTGAAAACAAGGTCCCATCATTTTACTGTTGAATTGGCTAAACTTAATCGTATGCTTATTGCTAACAGCTTATTTTCTCGCACTTTTCGCTTTTGGAACTCTCTTCCCGCTGCGTGCTTGCTAGTCAACTTTAATGTTCAAAAATTTAAATCAAATGCCAATCGTCATCTCGTGTCTTTCTGATTCCTCATTTTTTATTGCTCTATAATATTGTTTTTCTTTAACTTATTCTTTCACACTCAGTAAACCTTTGTATTTTAGTGGCTTTATTGGCTTACATGGTGTGCAAGGATATATATATATATATATATATATATATATATATATATATATATATATATATATATATATATATATATATATATATTTGGTTGGATTGATGTGAGTTTGTGACCCAGGGTTTCACGCTTTTGCGATCGTCAGACTAATATATATATATATATATAAATTCTCAGTAGTGTTTGCCCACTGCTGATGAGTCCAAATATAGGACGAAACGGCCGTACAGTGCTTTCTTCATTCTGTTGAGGTTTCTTCTAAACTCGATGAATTACTTATGATTATTTAAAATCCTCCTATTACTATATATATATATATATATATATATATATGTACTCAGTTGTATGGATATGAGTTTGTGACTCTGGGTTTCACAATTTGTAATTTATTTCGTTGTCGAAACCCTAGCCTTTATTATATGTAACAATGTTCCTTTCAACAAGGAGCGAGTAGGGGTATTCTTGACGCTTTTCAGAAATGTGGATGCGCACATACACTCCTGTTGGTCTAGGTCTTTCACCATGACTACGGTCTCGACACGCATGGATGTGTATCTGCGCCTAACCTTGTATTGTTTATGTGGATGTGTTTGTATGAACTAAAATGCGTACACCTGTATGTATGTGTGTCTATGCGTATGATAGTATCACCCCAAACAAACACAACCGCCACCAAACATAGTCAAAAAGCATAAATAATTACAATTTTAAAAAATAAACCAGTTTGTCTGATGATCGCAAAAGTGAGAAACCCAGGGTCATAAACTCATATCCATGCAACTGATTATGTTAGCTTTATCACTGATATTGAGTACTTTCCAATAAGTACCATATATATATATATATATATATATATATATATATATATATATATATATATATATATATATATATAAATATAAAGTCTTAGTATTAGTTCCAAATGACAAATATTAGGGTAAAATGAAAACAAAAATTAAATCCATTCATAAAATAGAAACATTTTGAAAATAGCCCATCTACGTGTTATTTAGAGTTGTGTAAGGAATTTCCTAGAGCGAATCAAAGTAAGGCGGCTATGCAATTCAGTATTTATCTTCGAGTTGCATCTGGCATTCTTTTTATGTCAGCAAAAGCATCTGAAATGACAAGCGGAAATCCGGAGGATAACTCAAATAGGTGGAAAAAAATATTGTCACTTTTCACTGGTGACAATTGCGTTGCAGTCATAGAAGCTGAGTTAAAAGTGCAATGTTTGACAGTGTAACCTCTGTTGTCATTAGAGATTAATATCTGTTTCCCCACAAGAAAAAAATGAGTTGTGTTCAGTATGATGACTGCTGTTCTGAACGGTAATGGAAATACTCAGCATGATGGCTTGGTCAGTATGGATATCACTCGACAAGCATATATTTTGAATTTATTTTAGCGTTGGGTCTTTCCTCAATACTACGGGTGAAAAAATTCAGCATTGCAGCTGACAAAATTTGAGAAAAGCTTCAGGGACTGAAGTACTGTAATTGTCAAAAAAAAGTTTTATTTATATGAATCATGTTTATAGAGAATAACATCGATGATCATTACACAGTTTCTCTTATTTTGCAACTGGTTAAAATGACAGAGTACTTAGCGTTTGCGGCGCCCTGAGCTGCCGTAGAATTTGTGACCTCTCTAAAGATTATTTCAAAACTGGGCAATATGTACAAAAGATCAAGAAAATTTTAAAATCAGACATTTATCTGGTTTTGATTGTAGGAATAAGAAACCCTCCCGCCTACCACCAAACGACAATAATATAAATATTTTAAAATAATTAGAATAAAAGCTGTTTTATTAATTAACATATTTTATGATAAAATATTAACAGATTAACAATATCAATACTGCGAAATATCTCTGAACATTAACTGTCTCAAATACTCTCAAAGTAAATGCCCAGTTTAATCATAAAGTGAAATTACTTAATTACTTGCGTCCAGGGTAAGACGATAAACTACATCCAACAGCAAGGCCTCTGATCAGGAGGTTTTGAGGAGTGTGCAACCACCTCTTAATTGCTAGTGTTCCCAGGTCCACCTTGACACGGAGTGATAGCATCTGTCAGGGTCCCAGCTATGGGCAAATAATTAACCCCCCAAACTGAGGTCAAAGCACTATGAAGGTGTAAAAATAGGTTTTAACATCAGCAATACATTTTTGTAAAAAATATATTACCAGCAATAAATGTTGAAGAAAAAAATGATTACCATCAATACAATATGACCAGTGATACATTTTTGGGAAAAATATTAACAGAAAAAAAAAAAAAATTGTCGTCATTAAATAAGCCATTGAGTTTGATATGCTGTAAAACAAAGCAAACCAAACCTTAATTACTTAACCATAAAATGAATTTAAGTACAAATGGCACAAGTGAAATGGGAGAAAATGGTAGAATTAATTCTGAATGCTATTTCAATACTATATTAGTCCCCCTAAACGCTGCTCTTCCCAAAACTTGCCGGCCCTGTCGGACAGCTCCTTCCGCCTACGTTGGCCAATGGATTTGTAACTAATGAAGAAAATCCTTATGTTTAGCTCTGTATTAGTCAATGATGGAATAGAGATAAGAAGAATATTGATAGTAATCAAGCTGAATTTTTATCAATACTTTCTGAGCATACAAGAGTCTCAAGGAATGTCTGATAAGAAGATGGCGTCTTGCAAATGTTCCACATGAGAATAAGCGGCCTGACATGACAATTAGTAATCGAAATCCTTTATATTATCTAAGGCCCCCAAGAAATGTCTGGCCGATGGAACACACTTATCTCAACGACCAAGCGTGGCAGGACACTGACTTGCCTTAGAGCTTAGGTTAACACTGTGCAGCATGAAGGTAAAGAAAGACTGTATTAGAAAGACTGTATTAGCATGGGTTGGCTTAAAAAATGATCATTTGCAAACATGGATTTCATTCGGATTTGCACAGCAATCCATCCACAAAATAAGGTTTTGTTTTTATATTAGCTTCAGAATTCAATTCGCAATCAATCAATTTATGCTGCATTTCAAGGGTTAATATTTGATATGCAAATAGTTGAATATTTCCTCTTTGGAATTTTGTCCTGACTTCCTGTAAACACTTTTCTATGGCGTCTCTCCGATTAAACTCTTGACACCAAAAGCAACAGCAGAATTAACGGCATTCAGTGTAATACATACACAGCCAGTGTTAGATGGAGGCCGGGGTGTCTGTGATGGAGTGTGCCCAAGAATGTGGTTTCCAGTGGAGAAATGAGGCAGGGTAGAAAATTTCAAGATACTATTTTTGATCTTGTTTTCTTACCGGTACTGGTCAAGTTCGCGATTCCGACAGATTTTCTTGGAAAGAAAGAAGGAGAAAATGAAAGAAAGAAAGAAAATAAAAATAAGAGTCATAGTAAAACATAAAGAAAAGCGGAAAAAGAAGAAAGAAAAAAGAACACAGAAACAAATGAAAAATCATAATGAGTGTAAAAAAGAAACGAGAACAAGAAAGTTTTTAAAAGTGAAGATTGAAAAAATGCATAAAGGAAGAGCGAAAAAGAAGGGAAGAAAAATGCAATTACCCCCCACTCACCAAAAAAGAAAAGAAAAAAGAAACGGTAATAGAACAAGAATGAGAGAGAAGTGTAGAAAGTTAACCCTTTGATCTCTGAGTTCCTGAACAAATTTTTACCCTTTCTGCCTGAGTCAAAATTCGCAAATAATTGTTATATACTATTTCACGGTAGATATAAAAATAATTACAACTGTTTACCTACCGTTCAACCGGTAGCTGAGCATAAAGTCATTTTTCTCTACCATCGGTAAAACAATGGTCAGGGCTGAAAGGGTAAAAGTAAGAACAATGAAAGGGAAAATGATCTACAGAAACGAATGTAACCTACAGAAAATAATTCTATGAAATAACTCAATAAAGACGTGAATGATGTAAAAATATGAAAAATGACAACTAAAAGAAATCGAAAGAAATAACAAGAGAAAGTAAGAGAAATCCGAAATAAGGAAAAAAAAAAATCATGAAATACATTTAAAAAAAAAGGGAAAAATAGTGAAGGAAAGAAATGAATGAAAGAAAATAACTGAAAATAATAAAGGAGAAAATAGCATGACCTTCTAAAATCCGTTGATGGAAATCAGACAAGCTTAAAAAACGAAAGCCAATTGAGTGGAAAACGGATAATTTTTCTAAGAAAAGTCCAGTGACCCGTATTGACATATAAACACATAGATGTATTCTAAGCCATCGGAAGGATCGGAATGAGTTAGGTAGGCGAGCAAGAACGGACAAAAAATGATCGGCGGCGAGAATGAAATGATGTAGCAAGCAAAAAGACAGTGTGATGAAGAGAAAAAGGTACTCGGGCAAACTGAAGGGGAGAAAAGCAAAAGAAGCTAAGCATCCAGACATCTTAATGTAGATTTTTACAAATAATGCAAAAAATATAGGAAAATTGAGGATTATATCAAAAAGTGCAAATATGAAGCTGAAACTTCACTCAAATATTTCATAAATAGAATCTGAGGAAAATATTTAAATCGATTAAAAGCTAAATTAAATTGAATAAATCAGTATTAACCCAAAGAGAACAACGAAACTGAGCTAATAAGATAGCTAGACATATACAGAGTTGATATATATATATATATATATATATATATATATATATATATATATATATATATTGGATTTCATAAACTACTATACTATTAAAGTAGAAATAATTGAACTGGCTCCTGTTCTCTCTAAACTCTACTACAAATGTTTTTCTGCTTCTTGACTGCCAGTTTGTTGGAAGTCTTCTTCTGTAGTTCTTGTCTTTAAGAACTCTGGTGAACCTTCCAATCTCTCGAATTACCGTCCTACTCGCTTTTTGGCAGAGACTCCAATCAACTTTGAATTGGTTAAGCATCTCACTTCACACGGCTTTATTTCAGATAAACGAAATGACATTCGTTTCTCTTGGTCAACCACGTTATTGCTACCGATTATTACAGAGTTTGCCTGTAAAGATTTACATAAGAACAGCGAGGCTAGGGTTGTGGCTTTTGATATCTCGAAGGCGTTTGACAGGGTTTGGTAAGCTGGCCTTCTTTACAAGGTCAAGGGCTATGGTGTTTCTGGTTGAATATTTTACTAAATCCAATCTTTCTTAACAAATCGTGCAATGAATATCATATTGAACGGTCACGATTCTAGATCATTTCACATTTATCCCATACCATAGCTATATCCTTGAACTTACGTTGTATCCTATCTTCATTAATAATATAATTCGATATCATGAAGGTGCAACGATTCGCTCTCCTGGTGGTTAGCATCAGGTATATGCTGATGGAAAGTAAAAATGCTCCTCTATGCTGTTTAAAAGATAGTAGTTTCGTTTAGGAGGCGTTAAAATTAAGAAGCCATTTCTTGCCCCAATTAACAACAGATTCAAGGTCATTTTCCAGCTTTCAGTTTTACTTTGTGGTTTCGTAGAACTATGAAAAAAGAAGGAGAGAAATTTGATATTTTAAAGACAAGTCTTAAATATTCCGCCAATTACCTATTTAGAAGATGACGTAAAACTTTCTAACATGATGATAATCCTAAACGTATAGATACATTTTTGAAAAATTGGCTAACAGGCAGCAATATTAACTTTGCCTGCAATGCGTACGGACTTGAATCCAATAGAAAGTTTATGGCGATAATTTCTAAAGGTTTCATTCCTGACAACCTTCAGATTTAGTAGATGGGGAACAGTTTACTATCGAAGAATGGAACGATATGCCGAAATAAATTGATAGTGTTTTAGTTAATAACTATAGAAATCTTTTACTTAAGGTTAATGAACAGAAAATGTATGCCATTGGTTATTAACTGAAGTGGACGGATAATCTTGTTCTTGTCTATTTTCATGTTACTGTATTAACTAAAAAGATTCTGAAATAGATTAGGAATATTTATTCGACGCCTACGTTCCGATATATAATCTGTTTCAATGTTTGAAAAAGGAATTCTATTATTTTACGTTGATTGTACGGTACGAATAATTTGGCGCCACACTGTATAAATAATGAAATGGATATAAATAGACCGATAACTGTGAATATACTGAGGTCGATATTCTAGAGATAGGTAGTTATTTGTTAGCAGAGTTCGTCGACTTTGTCTTGTGGGTCATTGTGGAGAGGCTACACTCTCCGTTGGTTGGCCTTTCAGACGTGAGTTTTTTCGTCTGACCTTTGTCCAAATGTTTCAATCAGGCATGATACTTGGTAGCGAGTAGCAATAGGTCAAATATGGCGATCGGGGCACATAATAAATGAGGTCAACGTAATGTGCTGTTGTAAATGTCAAGTTGGTCCACTTCTGTCGTTCTATTGGTCAACGAAATCATTCGCATTACCTTCTTTTCTCTCTCTCTCTCCCCCTTGTTCTCTCCCACTCTCTTTCATTTCATAAGATTGTTTCGTAATCTCTGGGAAAGAGAAACACTTTCGTTCGACATTACTTGGCTGGTTAAGCACACATAAACACAGACATAAACTAAAACGCAAAAAATCGCGCAGACACTAAAACAAAAACAAGTATTTCTATACGTGATACTGGAATTATATTTAAACCGTGAAAACAAATCATTTCCCACGGTCAATGTTTAGGGAAGCTTTTTTGTGGATTTTTCAAATCATTTCAATAATGAAATTCTCTGAATTGATATTCAATCAAATACCTTTTCAAAGTTAATTAATCAAAATATGCCGTTGAACGTTGTGCTTAGTGAGCTAGAAATATAATATAATGAAGAAATAATAACGATAATGGAATTTATATATATATATATATATATATATATATATATATATATATATATATATATATTGAGGCATGTGTTAAAGACTACGGAACTTTTCCATTTAATAATCTTTTTTAAAGACCCTAGTCCTTGGTGTTTTGCCGAGCGCTTTCGATTATCGTCAACCGTCATCATGGCTGTATGTTTTAGATTGAAATAGGTTGTTTATTATTTTAGTTTATAGATAATTTGGGGGTATTTAGGCAGTGTTGTTGGATTAATTCATTAGCACTTAGCACATTAGATTTGAGAGAGTTATGTTTGTGTGCCCGATGTATGTGCTGGGGTTATTATGTGCGAAACCTTCCCGAAACGGTAATGTAATTCTTTACACTGCACTGGTTTTATATTTAGTTAATCGAGTTTATAGTTGCTGTGCATTTGATTCCCATAGAAATAAATTCAGTGTTATTGTTGTCTGTCATTTTTTCTTTGTCATTATTATGAATATTTGAAAGGTAGTGTTTTATATATTACATATTTTAAATATTGTTGTATTAAATGTAACCTTGTTGTTGGAGTTTATGAGTATGTCGAGAAGTGGTATATTGTTGTTATTTAGTTCGACTGTGAATTTTAAAAATGGAGTTTTTCTCAAAGTTGGGTTTATGTTTATTAATTGTATCGTGTTTTTGTGTTGTTGTAAAGATGCCATCGACGCATCTAGTGTAAATAGTAGGTTTGGTTATATGGTTATTAAATAGGGTGTTTTCGATGTATGACATGTGGAATTCAGCGAACTTAGGAGTTAGAGAAGAATCCATAGATGCGCCGTCGATTTAAGTATATATGTTCCCTAGTAGATCGTAGAAGGGAACTTGTGTTGTATATTAAAATGATTTTTTTAGGATTCTATATTTTATGGTAGGAGGAGGAATTGAAGGAATGTTATAGACATATTAAGTAATTATTTTGATGGATTCGTGGTGGAGGACGTTAGTGAAAAGGTTTTTGACGTCAAGGGATGACGTTATACAGTTATTAGGGGGAGTGGAGTTTAATATTTGTATGAAATCGTTAGTCGATTTGATGTTGTATTTGTTAGGTATGTATGGTTGGATTATACTGTTAAAGTTTGCCTATATAGTATACAGGAGTAGAGGTTTATGAGATGATGGTTGTTTCCTGATTTATGGGGGTTTAATTTCCCGTAGATGTAACCGGATTGATAATCATCTATTATTTTTGTTAGTTTATGGGAACCAATTTCTGCGTTGCAGTAATGATATCAGTGAGATATTTCTTAAGTGAGTCGGGGTTTTTCCTTTTTTTTTTAGTGAGTTTGATTTAGATAGAGCCCATGATGACGCTTGACGACAACCGAAAGCTCTCAGAGATTATTAAACGGAAAAGTTCTGTCTTTAACAACATTTGTCTCAATAATGACATGCTACCACTATATATATATATATATATATATATATATATATATATATATATATATATATATATATATATATCGATAGAGAGAGAGAGAGGGAGTGGGAGAGAGAGAGACAGAGACACAGAGAGAGAGGAGACAAACAAATAAGTATAACGACATATTAACTCCGGCAACAGAAGGGAAAAAAGAAAGAAACAAAGGAAACTGGAAAAGGAATTGAGCTGATTTCCGGATCTGTGATTGTCCCCTGTTCTGATGAAATCACTCCATTTATATATATATATATATATATATATATATATATATATATATATAGCAAGCTAGCTAGATAGATAAAGAGTGTGAGTTAAAAAGAAAGACATGTGACAATAGCCCAAATGTTAGCATAGAAAACAAAAAGTTCATACTGTTACGACACATTCACAGCATATAACACCGAGTGAAGTTTCTAAATTTTATTTCATTTAAAATCCATAAATGTTGAGAATAGCCGTTTCTATACAGAAAATATTTGATATTCATTGGCCTTTACTGTCTGTTTAAATTTATAAAATCTTTTTCTTAAAACAGTTTTCCAAAAACTTTAACCGCTTAAATCTACTGTTATCACTTTTTCTAGTATTGTCGGTAGTTTCCTTCCTAAAATTTTGTTTAATGTCGTGTTGAATGAGAACATCTTGGTCATATCATTATTTTCCCTTATGTGTGTTAACCAGGTTTTTTTCTGTTGGAAATTTTTCAAGTATAGGTTTAAAGGTTAAAAATACAAAAATTGATGCCGGTGTGTGGAGTCAGAGTTGCGTCGCAACCTCATTATTTTAATAGATGGAAACGTCTACATATGACATTCAAAAATACTTCATATCAACAAGTAAGGTTACCAACAGAATAGATGTGAATTACTTTCTCCTGAGAGGAAGCCTTAGATCTTAGAGGAATCATGAAAATTGAAGATTACAACTTAATTCTACAAAGATTTGGAATGTTGTCTGGCCTAAGAATAAATAAGGAAATTTGTCTTTGTGCGAAATACTGTTCTTGAAGAAAAGCTTCACCAAAACCTCAGGGAACGTTGAAGTACATAATTTCGTCTCCCCAATTTCGAAATTTATTCCTTCCAGCTGGGCGTGGTTCGTTGATGTGTTCAGAGATAATTGTTTACCAATGTGAAGCAATACAATGATAAGCCGTAGAGAATTTTGAAAGAACCGTCTGCAAAATTCCTGAAAGGACTTTTGGGAAAAAATTCCCATATCAACCGACACAAAAAGAATCTCTTTAAGAAAAAGTGTATCATTATTAAAATGGTGTCCACGTGAATATTTGGTTATTAAATGAAAATCTTATATGCATTCGAAAAAAATGATTTCGTTATCATAGGATCAAACCTCGCTGGAAACATTTGCTTAAAATTTAGTCTATTATTGTTTTCGTAACCATTCAAGAATAAAAAAAAAACTATTGTGAGACCGGAAACTACCTACACAATAGACTCTTCCAGGCCTATTGTTAATATATCTTTCTTACATCTAATCCGTGTTCCGTGTTTTACTTCTGTGGGCTCAACTTTGGCACCCACATCAAAAGCACTGCAGAACCTTGTAACAAAACGAAGTAAACTTTATTTAATGTTAATAAAAGTGACCTTAGGCATCAATAAATCTAATTTAATGTTAAGTTTTTTTCTCAGATTTCTTTTGTATAAAACGATTTTATGTCAACAAAGAACATAACCGATAGAAATAATGTAAACTTTTGAGATTATATGTTCAAAAATAAAATGCAATAAATAAAAATAAAAATGAAGAATTGTTCTTACATTTCAAGACATTCTGCTGGTCCTTCCTGAGAAATCCAGCCAGATTACAATAGAAAACTTAATCATATTTTTTCACATTTCATAATTCAACAAACATTTTCGCAGAATTATTACTACGATATCCTTATTATTTTTAAGGCAAAATCAAATCTTTCTGATCTTTTCTAAGATTTTCGAAGGTTTCAGACGAAATATTGTAAGTACTGAAGGAATTCTTTCAATTAAATATTGCCTAAAAATCTCCTATGATTCAATTACATTATTCCATTTTTATTCAAATGATAGGAAAGAAATTCAACTTTAGAAAGGCTTGCATTTTGCCACAAGCATCAAAATAATACTTATTCTAAATACTCCAATCTGACATAAAAAGCAGGACAATCATTCTTTCCCAAGAATAATTGGCTGTCAAGAATCCGTAAATTTAACAAAGATAAGGATATTAGTTCGAACAACTGATAGGCACACGTAGATTTGTGTCTTAATCTGTACTGTTCCACTGCAGTGATCGAAAAAGAAAACCCAAATATGATGATACCAGTTTGTAGCGTAATAAGAATACATCATTTCAGAAAAAAGAGATTTTATTAGAAAGAGCGTTCCAACCATCAAAAGTACTCATTCTTATTGAAAGAGGATATCTTGTATTTATTGATTATTGTGTTTTCTCTGTGAGACTGCTTTTGATAGTTCTTGCTGAACCAAAATGTATCATTTTTTTTCAGTGCAAGGATGGAACCGCCATTTATAGTCACTATAGCAATCTCAAATAACATTCGGAAATACATTGTTTTAGAAATAGACACGTATAAATGGTCTGAAACGTTGATGCTATAATAACATATCTAACAACTAATATAACAACAAGAGTTTGAATGAAAATTCCTCGTCTAAAATTAAAAGAGTTTTAACTATTCAACATTTATGCACATTGCGCTGGAACCAAATTTTTTTTTTTTTTTTTGGCTTAAAAATGGGAAAAAATATCTTGATATAAGTATTTAAAGAAAACATTTTGTATCAGTCAAATGTATAAGTACGGCAAATACAGAGTCTTGCGAGACTGTCACCAGAAAAGTTTTAAACTCGAGTTTCACTTTTGATTCCGGTTTAGAGATTGACACAAAATAATTCTCATCAATTTTAAGCGTTGGAGCCACATTACCATTCTGTTGTTTTTGTTTTTATTTTGTTTGTTACCAACACGACCAAATCTGCGAAGATATTCAAGGAAGCAGATTTCAAGCCAAGTCCGTTATTCTGATATTCCAGTCAAACTTAAAGCTATTCCAGGACACGTATCAGTCGGATTTGAACCTGGAGATAATTGACAGTTTTATGCAAATAAATTTGACTGTCTGTGTCTTCAGCGAACATCAGGCTCCACGGCGAACTGCTTTTCACTCACGAATAGTTTGTACGTGAGCCGACGAGGATGGTTGTCTCTGATAGAAAGCAAAGGCCACGAAAGCAAAGTATTTACTTTCACGACAGGCAAGCCATTGCACGTAGCGAGATAAATTTTTGCGCGTGCTAACATAGCTTAGTGGTTAGTGTGGAGGGTTTGTAAACAACGAGTTATAATTTCATACACTACAAGATTGATTTTTGCTTGGACTGAGAGAACATTCTAATTATAGATCGAAAGCAAACGTTTCTTTTCTCTGATCACTCAGTGTAGTACCAAACCCCCTGAGGTATCAATGTAGCATTGATCTTTAAAAGTTTACAATGCAATTTTATATTTTACAAGTCTCAGATTTATTCTTTGAGGGGACATCTAAGGAAGATATATAAATTCGATATATGGTGCATGGAAAACTTCTATGTAACGCTTTTCATTCTTTAAAAGAACTTCTTCAGATTATGTTTTTTATTACTGGAATCATATATATATATATATATATATATATATATATATATATATATATATATATATATATAGAGAGAGAGAGAGAGAGAGAGAGAGAGATAGATGGATGGAACAAAACTATAAATAAATCGAGTTGAAACTGTAGAGAAAATTAATTTTAAATTTAAATGTTAAATTTCTCGAGTCCGAATTCATTCAGTTCTTAACTCTTTCATTTTTAACGATGTGGTTTTTAAGTGTCCCACATTGTGAGAGTATTCATCCATTGTGTCTGAATGAGGGGAATGCAGAATCTCCCAATTGCATTCTTATAGGGAAAACTTATTTGTATCTTTGAGGTTTAAGCATTTTTTTTCTGTTGCATATATACATATATACGTCGTTTACAAATCTTTAGGAAACATTCAGAAGTCAGAAAACTGGATTCCACAATGATTTACAGAAAAAAAAGAAAAAAAAAACATCAATCGGCATTCAGACTCTTTTTTCTTGATCGACTAAAGAAAAAGAATCAGTTTTGGACAAGATAATCATTGGCAGTGAACAATTATTATAAAGAAAGAACTGATTCTCTGTCCCTCAAGCACTGTCTGTGGATGACTTTACAAGAGCGATGTATATTCGCGTATCTGTGTTGGAACTTAAATGTGCTTATGCTATTTAATGTATATAAAAGCACATTTACATAGACAGACACACATAATTTGAGTGAGTTTCAAATAATACATTCCGCTGCCACCCAGTCTGTACAACCATTATCCTGGACCGAGAAATAAAATCAGAAAAAGAAGAAAATTTTTCTTTTTTTTTAACCTTAGAAATTCAGATGATTGTGAGATTTTATTGAACTTTTCGGAAAGTATTCGGTAGTAAATACAATTGTTTTGAAAGCCTTTTTTAAAAGAAAAATGTTCAAATATTTGTCATTGAATTAAAATATTCATACGCACACGAATAGGAACAAGAATTAGAATAAGCTGGTTTTTTGAAGTGAAGTTTTTCTCTATTAAAACTTAATATATATATTGTTTTAAAAAGTGTAGCCTTTTAAAACGATAGATAGTTCAGATTTGAAATTTGATCATCTTTCCTTCAGTAAAGTGACTAGTGCTGAATTAGTACATTTGTAAGTCTCAGAAGAAGAATATCGTGGTTAGATCCAATAAACATTCGATATATCAAGCAAAACAAAACCTACATATTTTTTATCCATGTTTGGTGGGGGTTCAAATGAGTTCCTCTGGATAAAATCTTTTTTCTAATACCACGGCGATTAACTGGTTTCTTTATTTGGACTCATTGAAAGAAAATCGTTCATGGGTTTAGTATGGTTTTCATTGGGTATGACAGTGTCCATTAATTAGCCGTAAATGAAATGGGGTACACAACTGTGGAATAAAGAAAGCAATTTCTTTCCCATATTCCTCATATATGTTATCTTCAAGATATCATTTGTCTCCCAACATAAAGAATTCCTTATCAGTGATTTTCAAAATCTGAATAAATACCTCAGAAAATTCATCGGTTATTTCATTGAGGAATACACAATGTAATGAAAAGCCGGCGTCAGGTCACTATAAAACATTTTGATGTCTGAATATTGACATTAAAAATTTGAATGAATAAAAGATTTTTCCGGAAAAAATCGCTGGAAGGACTAAACAATTATGCTATTATTTCCAACACGAAAAATTCTGCTAGTCTATGAATTTATACTCAACTGGTAAAACCATGTACACACACACACACACACACACACACACACACACACACACACACACACACACACATATAAATATATATATATATATATATATATATATATATATATATATTATAGTTAATAATGGATTGAATATTTAAAGAAGTTCATGTAATTATCACAATTCTTTCTTGCCTTAAACATTTCAGGTTTCGATATACTTATAGTTGACTGTATAAGCGATTAAGGTATACATTTCAGTTTAAACATTATGCAGTCAGTTTCCAAGAGTTATTTACGCATAACGTTGTTTTATTATTATTATTATTATTATTATTATTATTATTATTATTATTATTATTATTATTATTATAAAAATAGAGAATCACTTGTATTAAATGGGTTACTGAGAATGGAATTGCCCGTATTGCGCGCGTTGTTGAGAATTTTCTACTGCGATCAATATATTTGCCACTATTCTATTTCTGAGAAAAGGGAGAAAGAGACAGAGAGGGACAGAGAGAAAGTGTGAGTGTGTTTGTGTGTGTGTACTAACAGCAAAAATAATAGAAGTAACAACAACAAAAAGACTTCAATATTTTAAATAACACTTGTAATAATCATGACAGAATCTAATTGACGGTTCCTGCTGTAGCGCAATATTCAAACTTGCAATTCAAAGTGAATGTCTATCCTAACTGGCTGACGGTCATGTAAGGCAGCTTTAAAAGATGTCCCAGACGGATGCCTGCTGTTCAATAATTACTTGAAAGGAAATCTCACTGACTATTGGAAATGTAGTGAGTACTGAAGTGTTGAACTCATTGTCAGATGAGGTCAAGATCTATAAGAATTTAATGACTGTTATTTGATTGGATGTAGTTATGCAATATATTCGAAGTAAGAAGGCTGATTTTCAAAGTGGTATAACAAAATCCTCGACCGAATAAATAATAGGTAAATATTTATATTTCTCTCAGGTAACATCATTTCTTCCAACGACAAGTCGATAGTGTATTTCCAACTGATGTTTAAACTTGAAGTCGTCTCTTTATTTTGCGCATGCGTACTAACACCCAAGCAAGTAGTTATTGCTATTTAACAAAATTTATAGGCAAACCTTTCCCAGCTTCAAGAATATCGATTCTTCGTCTTGAACGTTTCTAACTCTAATTTTGGCAGAGTCACGACGTTATCGTAAGAGACTCAGGCAAACTATAGCATAGTCATCTGAATGTCTCTTGATTCTGCTGATATTTTTCTTGACAGCACAAAATTGACGATATTGACAAAAATATTTGAAGAATATATATGCGTTGAGATTCAGAAGTGTTTAAGTCCAAATGAAAACGAGATTTCCGATCGAATAACGCCTGATTACTTATTTATTTATATTCAAGATGCAATAAAATATCAAATGAATGAACGTATCAAGCCAAAATGTAGACGAAACCTTTAAATCGACGGTCAAGCAAAAAACATATTTTTAGATTTCTGCGGAAGTGACAAATCAGAATGAATGAAAAAAGAAATATGGAATTTGGTTGTACATTTCAGTAACAGAGGAACAAAATTTCAGACATTTTAGTTGAGATAAAGACTAAACAGAGGTAAAACAAAGGTCTTTTGTTAATAAACTTTGGATCTGAAATTCTATTAGTATACAGTTTGACATTGCATTGACAGACAATCTATCAAGAGAGGCCACTAAAAACGGGAATGGCTGGTTTATTTTCTCCTCCTGATGTTTACTGAATCACCAAAGAATAGGAGTCATTACTCAGATTGATTTACTTACTATAGTGAAGACTAATGTACACAGATTATGTAGCGGCCATATACGCGTAGTAAAATGATTGTTCAATACAAAAGTAATTTTTAATTATAAAAAGAAGTCTTATAAGTATTGAAATATTCGATATCTAAGATGCATGATGAATTTACAGCAGCATTTTCGTTCTAAGATAAATAATTCGCCAGGTGATGCCAGGAATTCACATTAGAGTCTGTCGGCGACAAACGAGAGGAAAACAGCACGCCAGTATGGTGGATTATTTAACGCACACTAATTTATGCATCGAGCGTGTGGAAAAGCTAAACAACGTATATCTGAAGAGACAGCTGAAACAAAAAATTGTTTCGCTATTTTCGGAAGTGAAATCACATATGGCACGGTTAGAATTATGATTATTGATACAACAAGGTATTGTGGATTTTATAAGAGCGTTAAATGTTTGGTTTCATGTGAACATTAGCAGTGAAATATTTAGCTGATGGTAAATATAGATAGCTCAAGATCTTAGAGAGAAGGAAATTGTGTTTATATTTGAAATACGGAGATGTTTTTACACACACACACACACACACACACATATATATATATATATATATATATATATATATATAGAGAGAGAGAGAGAGAGAGAAATGTATGCATATCGGACACGCCGTGATACTGCCAATCACTATGCAAAGAACATTTCAATGCCCACGCTATTTCTATATACAAACGCTTTATACTTAATAGTAAACCCTTAACCCCCATTAACATACCTAATTTTATATATATATATATATATATATATATATATATATATATGAGTAAATATATTGCGTATACACACACGCACTCACACACACACACACACACACACACATATATATATATATATATATATATATATATATATGCTATATATTTGTATATGCCATACACCCTACACATTTACACACACACGTACACACACACACTGACATAGCCCATTGAACGTATATAAATATTTGTATGTGTGTATATGTGTATGTATGTACGATCATATGTGTATATATGTATGCCTGTGTGAGCATATGTATGTATAAGTATTTACCATTTTAAGCATTTTAAGCATTACCATCATTCATATTAATGCTTAGGCAATATATATATATATATATATATATATATATATATATATATATATATATATATATATATATATATATATTTATTGTGTGTGTATTTAGGCAGCATCTTTTCATTCATGCATGTTTCATTAAATAATATAGACAAGATTTGTCTATTTTTACGATAAACACGTGTATATAAGACGCTAGAAGCGAAAATCGCACCGCATCTCATGACGTCACACATGACCACACGAGAGTGAATTGTAGAATTATGGGAAGCCGTTGGTATAAACCAACGGCTTCTGTTACCAATTATAGACATTTAAGAATATTTGTAGAGATGCCATCATTGATTTTGTTTAGGTTGGGTTTCAACTATTTGATGTATAATGCTTCAAGGATTTATATATAATATCTATTGCCTAAACATTATTACCAATTATTTATATAAAAATGCAAACAAACGAAATAAAACTTCCCCTGCAAAAAACTAAAATACTCATAAATAAAAATAGGTCACATGCCTAAAGCTGGAACAAATCCAGACTAAGTCAGACACAGACAAAAATGAAAAAAAAAAAAAATGATCACGACGCACATTCGTATATATGTCTTAATATAATCATATATATATATATATATATATATATATATATATATATATATATATATATATATATGGTAGACTCGACGTATGAAGGTCAAGCAGCTCAGTTCCTAGGAACCGACAGCCAGACACCATTACATAGGATTTGATTATAGTGGTGAACACTTTGTGCAGAACCAACTACACTTTTTGAATGACCGATTACCAAAGACCTGGTGCACTACCCTTCATTCTGTTTTCTGTTCTAAATTCCCCGAATTGCATCTATCTCCATCACATATTTCCTCTTTTAGATTATTCAAAAACTTGAATCAGTTACTTAAATTCCCTACCACCATAAAACCATTTCATCGTTAGAAGTAGTAATATTAATGTTATTTGAATATTTATATTCAAAAATAGACATCTATACTGATTCGAAAATATTCACATTAGCTAAGGTTCGAACAATCTCGACTTTTGCTAGGGTTTGAATAAACTTGAGTTTCGATCGATAGAGTTCATACAAGGACTGATAACAAACTATTTCACACCGTGGTTGAAATAAAAATAACTGAAAAGTATGAGATTAATATCCCACCACCTCGAAAAAATACGGATTCCATCTCGAAAGACGTGAAAGGTAAGGAAAGATAAGAAATTCAAGAAGGAAAACAAAAGATCTTGGATGACGGAAAGATGTTAATAAAAGCTGGAGTGTTGAAGGAAGTGTTTAAGCCAACAAGCAGATAGCCTGACCAAACTCCTAAGATGGACGAACACTGAAAGGAGGATTTAAGAAAGAAAAACGATGTTCTGACGGGTTCGATGTTCGAAAGAAGCCGTAGATAAGAAGAAGAACAGATTTAACAGGCAACGAAGAACCCCCAAAGTGGACAGACCCACCCAAGCGCACCTTGCGTCCGTCCGTCTAGCTGTCCGCCCCTGTCTCTGTGATGGTCGAAAGGTTTAAGGGGATGAGGTGAGATAAGCGGCGATCGACAGGCGGTCTCATTAAGCTGCTATTATCGGCTTCGGTCTGGCTTGATTACTGACAAGGGAACGTGACAAATCCCGGCTCTGGCCGGCATACTTGCTACCAGCCCACCCCATCCATACACACACCTTCCAACCGCCGGTCGGTAGAGGAGATTGTCGGGGTCAAAAGAGAGATAGGAATGAAAAAATGGTGAAAAAGCTATTAAAAAGATAATAAAAGAAAGAAAGGTTGATTATGAAGGAGGTCGATGGAAGCAGCTGAGAGGAACGAAAGAAATTAAAGAAGGAGAGAAAAAATTAAGAAGAATTGGAAAATGAGAAGAAGAATTCCAGAGAAAAAACGTTGGAACAATAAGAAGGAAAAGAAAATGAGGAAATATGGAAAAAAGAAGCGAGTGTTAAAGAAGTAGAATTAGAAGAACGAAAAGAGAAGGAGGCAGTCGAAAAGAACCAGAAAAAAAAAAAAAAAGAAAAGAAAAGAAAACCCGGCAAGGAAGAAAAAACAGAAGAAAAACTAGAATATTAAGACAGAAAAGAATTATTAATAATAATAATAATAATAATAATAATAATAATAATAATAATAGCAACAATGTCATATCCTGAACGAAAGAGTAAGTTTTCTTTGTTGATTTATATATATATATATATATATATATATATATATATATATATATATAGTGTAACCCGGATATAAGAGACCCTGATATAAAAGAAACCCGGATATAAGAGAGATTTTTTCTGGTCCCAAATTAGAGCCATACTTACCTAAACAAAATAGACCAAATCCGAATATAAGAGAAAACCGGATATAAGAGAAACCCGGATATAATAGACTTCTTCTCCGGTCCCGACAACTCTCTTATATCCGGGTTAAACTGTATATATATATATATATATATATATATATATATATATATATATATATTATGACATCTCGGCTTCAGACACTTTCTCAAATATAAAATGACGACAATTTACCCATTGCACCCTAGAATTACTGGATCCATTTTTAATTCGAAATTTTTATGACTTCAAAAGTATTCTTTAGTGGATACTCGTATTTGAAATAGACACCCCATATTTATTTTATATTAAAAAGTGTATAGATGCAAATACGATATCTGTGGAAAAGCATTTATTCTGTATTAGGATTTCTCAAAAAGGCTAATACACAATGTTTAAAATAAAAATAAAAATGGGACTTCAATTTCAAATACAAATATCCCCTATAATAATGTGTGAAGTAATAAATGTAAATGGCGCAGGATGTCAGTCTAGTAGGGCATCTACCTAATCACTATTGCAGACGCCTGTTTAAGCACATTTTTGTTTGTTCAACACCCACGGAGCTCACCTGTGATTTATACTTAGTTACAGTTCTGAGAGAGAGCATGATCAACAGTCTGAACAAGATTATGATGACTTGTGACTTCCTGCTAGCGCAAGCATCGATGGCGTCACAAGAATTCCGTCAACTCAATTTTAACTACAAGGCTCGAGTCAATCCAGACATTTTCCAAAGGTGTGATCAACTCCTTCAGATCAATACCATTAAGAAGTCACCTTCCTGACAAATCGACCATGGTGAGATTCGAATCTAGGTCTCATGGTCAGAAAGCTAACGTTCTAATCACTCGGCCCAAATATATATATATATATACTAAATATATATATATATATATATATATATATATATATATATATATATATATATATATATATATATATGACGTCACACATTATGAAATGGACAAAGTCCGATAATTATTTTAAGACATTTTATGTTTATACATTCTTTATTTGTATCTATAAAATGAATGTATAAACATAAAATGTCTTCATATATATATATATATATATATATATATATATATATATATATATATATATATATATATATATATATATATATATATATATATATATATAAGAAGAAGAAGAAGAAGAAGAAGAAGAAGAAGAATTCTATCATGCCCAAAAAACGTATAAATAAGTAAAATTTAATACGATTCCCTTGAAGAAAGTGCTCAATATCAAATGTACAGCAAAAATAGTTAAGATAAGAAAAATTTCAAAGGACTTAACTTAGGAGCGACTACAAGTTTCGCAGACACAGCACTCCTCAGAGTCCGATACATCTACTGAATTCATTAGCACGTATGATATGTATATCCGCTAATGTATTCAATAAGTTTATCAGACCCTGATGAGCGAAACTTAAAATAATAATAATTCTAACTACCTTCTAATAAGTCATTTTTCATGAACAAAATCATCGCATTTCTGATGAATATTTTGGTGTTTACTAACTTCATCCTCAAAAAAAGAAGAGATACAGATCCTTGCTTTGTTATTGTCATATTGCAAAATAAAATAATAAATTACATTATAGAAGGAAGGCGGTCCGTTCTCTCTCCTAATTACGTCATGATCACGTGTTGTAAGAGCGCAACATGTATTTCAGTCATAGCATAGAGTATATAGAGCAAGACGTCTTTAGAGTTTGTTTTTCTTTGCTTAGACAGATTGCCACTTCAAAACAATAGAAGAAAGTATGTTCTACTATTTAATCCCTAGTTAGAGGAAGGCAGACTCAAGCCTTTTCTAAGGATGTTCGTGTGAAGTGAACGAAACAGAATCGAGTAAGAATTGAACCGATCTCCTCACCTTTCCGCACCAATTATACTATATGTGCTTCCTATTTTCTTAACAGAACTCAAGAGAGAGAGAGAGAGAGAGAGAAAGAGAGAGAGCGAGAAAGAGACTACGCGCGTTGTTAATAAGAACAGTAAGAGTTAAAGAGCAATAAGCCAACAAATATATGAAACCCAATATAACCACCATAACTAGAATTGTGAAAAGGCTATACCAGGCTAATGCATTACAACCAACTGTGCGCATATTGTGAGAGATTTTGAGGAAAAGTAGTGAATGACTATGCAGGTGTTGAGGGCACTTAGTAATACATTCAGTTAGGATAACCAATTTCACTCAGATAGTCTCTTGTTCGCTTTCAACTGTAGGTATTGCATTCTTTTGTTTCGTCCACTTTACAGTTGTTCCCTTGGGAAATGCATTATCAAGTGGTACAAACTCGAACAGATATCATCTTTCTCAGTGCCAAGCAACGCAGACTTCTGAAGCTCTGGGATATTTGGCATTATTCAGATTTTCTTAATGTAAAAACCCTAACCATAACCCTGTCCCGATGATAACTGGGACAATAATGGCTTGAACCCGGAGGACGGTGTATTTCTTTAATTTGTCAGTTGTTAACCAGCAATAGCTATATCAACGAGAAGGCATTTTCTTTTTTTTTTCTAACAACGGGTGAATGTCAGCTTAGTTAACCTCGACGATGCAGTTTATTTGGATGTGGACAATCTGCAACATCTTATCAGGACCGTTTCCGATCACTTTTTGGAGCGAAAATTTCACAAACGCTTGTCCGAATCCCCTTGGTGTTTCATGATCTTTCGATCACAAATAATATTCAAGGTTTGCTCTTGGGCATTATTATTGTTGTTGTTGTTTTTGATATTATTATCATTATTCATTTGTCTAAAATACATGACTGTAACTATTGTTTTTAAAGTAATGTTAATTCAATTAAAAGGAATACTACTACTACTACTACTACTACTACTACTACTACTACTGATAATAATAATAATAACAGCATCAACAACAATAACGCCAATGAAATTCCAGAATAGATCACTTAAGATATTACATATCTCCTACCAAAGGCGCGTGAAACAGATGATCCGAAACATTATAATTCAAATAACAGGTCTATCCACCAACTTATAAATTGATCACATCTGTCCTAACGTACTATACTTACTCTTTCCTCTTCTTTCCAGAAGGGATGTTGAAGAGCTTCATATGGCTGCAAAGTCAACTACTAATAAATAAAATGATCCTGGAAAATTTTAGGAACAATGGTAGAAATCGCAGCGCATCTTGGATAGATTACCGTAAAACCTTTGATAATGAGCCAAATTCTTGGCTTCTTAAGGCTTTAGAAATGTACAAAGGCTCCTCGGTGATATTAAATTTCCTTAAAAGTAACATGAAACTGTGGTAAACCACATTATACCTAAATCCCATCAAAGGTACTGTACTTCCGATTGTTTGAATATCCGACGAGGAATCTTCCAAGGAGACTCCCTCTCGCGCCTTCTATTCTGTTTGTCCTTAATCTACCTTTGCATAAACTAAACAGTAATAACTATGGATACAAAGTAAAAAAGTAAGTGTTTAATCATCTATTCTACAAGGATGATATCAAACTCTTTGCCAAAGACAATAAAGAGTTGAAGGTGATCATCAATACAGTAAAATGTTTCAGTAATGACATCGGTATGGATTTCGGATTAGATAAATGTGCAAAAGTAACATTCAAGAAAGGTAGAATTACAGAAACAAACTCAAGATTTTGTCACCAAGATTAGGGAACTGGAACAAGAAGAAGCCTATAAATACCTAGGAGTCAGTGAAGGAAATAGAATCCAGTATACCCTAATGAAGGAGAAAGTAAGAAGAATCGCCAGGTAGAGAACTTTTGACTACCCAAGATAGATACACAGACAGGTAAATAGATATTTGCGTGTATGGTTAAACCGAAATTTGCCGTAAACTGTAGCGGAAGCAATTCTTGCAAAATCTAGTGAATGATTTTTGTCTTTAGCAGCGTAATCCAAAATATCTGTCTCTTCTTTAGAACGAATAGAAAAAAAAAAAACGTTAGTTATAGAGACAGGCAGGAGAAAGGGTTAAATTGGAAGAGGTCTCTTTCATCTCGTTAACAACAATGGCACCCTACATAAGCCGAACAAACTTTAATGGCTGCCACCAATCAATTACTTTCGGAGTTTTGTTTTTACTGCAGCGGCGGCCACCAGGTGGCGGCTGAATTTTTTTTTTTTTTTTTTGTTGGTGGTTCTCTGCCCGCTACATCGATCGTCACGTGGTGCGCTATTGATAGATAGTGAATCGCGGCCATTAAAGACGTTTTCTATTGTGTCTGACACGTAGACCCTTGTCGTTTCGCTCCTGTTTCCAATTTAATACTATATTTGATTCCTTTTTTTATGTAAGCCTCTATTTCTTTACCTTTTTTTTTTTGTCTATTCAAACATTTTCTGTGCGTGCCTGACGTGTTTTTGTATTTGCGTCGTCTTTTGTTGTAAGCCTTCTTACAACCAGTCCAGGCTTGTTTTGCTCCTGACATTTTTCTTCGTTTTCTTTACTTTTTTTTCTTTCTTTCTTTCCTTCCTTTCTTTCTTTCTTTCTCTGTTTCGTTCCCTTCATTTCCTTTTTTTCTGCTTTTTCTTCTTGTTTTAAAATTTTCATTTTCTCTTTGTTCTCTTCTTATTATTATTATTTCGATTTCTTCCTACTTTGGCATCATTTTCATTCCCCGATTCCAATCTTATTCTTTAGCTCCTCATGCATTCTTTATTTTTCCCATTCTTTTTTCGACAAGCATTTATGTTTTAACCAACATTAACATTTTGTAGAATCTATTTTCTTTAGTGTTTTT